>PVLD010022829.1:0-28570 GCA_004027595.1 Dinomys branickii | reverse complement strand
GGGAGACGAGATAGAGAGGGAGGAGGTTGCCGCTCCAAGCACACCCCTGGCCCACGCCCTCGTCTCGGCATTCGTAGCTTCAGCTTCGGAGACCCATTGCCCAGCTGCAAGGGGTGGGGAACGGTAATGCTGGAGCCACAAGGTCTGGACCCGCCCCCACCCATAGCACGACGACAGGGTGGAGCCGGGCGGTCCGCTGCGAGCATAAGTGCTTTCCCACCTCCAACCATGGCAGTTTGTATACACCCCTGTATGTTATAGTATAGTCTGAGGCAGCTATATCTCTTCCCAAGGTGAGAGTCCAAGGATATAGATAAACCCAGGAGAACGGTTATTATCACAGGGAAGATAACTGATTGAGTGGTAGGGCAACGGAGATGAGGGAGGAGAAAAAACGAACTGATCAAAAGGGCCATCATCTGTGTAACCTGAGTAACAAAGATGAAGGTAACATTATGTAGGACAGCATCCAGAGCTAATTCCCTTCTATCTTCTCTATAATTCTGTATCTCCTCAGTCGTTTTTGTATTAGCAGACGTGAAGATAACTTTATATTATACAGCATCCAGTGCAAATTCCCTACTATCTTATCTATAATTTGGTATTCCCTTTAATGTTTTTGTGTTAACTAATGTGAAGATAACTATGTAATACAACATCCAGTTCTAATTCCCTACTATATTCTGTATAACTTTGTACTTTCTGTATTGTTTAAGGCTTTTCTGGTTCATATGTCTCCATTCTTTTGTCTTTAAAATAAAATTTAAAAAAAAATTCTTTATGATGGGGAAAATATAATTTGTTGTGAAATTGTACTGTATTTTTAAATATTTACAGAAGTTATAAATAAATGGAGGAAAGGTAATTTCACATGCTACTATGGTAGAGATAGCCTGGCAGCTATTAAAATCACTTCTGAAAGTTATAATCAAAAATGATTTGGGAAAGTCAAGTGAAACAGTGGGTCATGGATCTATCCATGTTGGTAAGTTAAAGCCATTTCAATTTAAAAAAATAAATAAATTAGGTAGCACAGTTATGCTCTAGTTTTCCTCAGTAAAGAACATTTTAACAGCTAGTGCTTAAATTACAGTGTTAAAGTGAAAAATAAAAAAATGAAAGGTAGATAAAAGTCATGGAGTTATAATCCCATCATGCTGTTCTTGACCTGTAAGGCCAAAAAACAACTTACCCTTACTATTTTTAATAAAATTTAAATGTTAATGCCTACACCACAACGTAGATACAAAGATTGACTAAGATAATATAAATTAGACTGCCACATCCTTAACAAGATATTCATGGCTTTTTTTCTTTATCTTGGTCTCTGCTTCCCTTTATATTTTTGTCTGCCCTTACTCTCTATGCAGTTGAAACTCAAATCATAATCAACTGCAACAAATTTCTCAGTGTAATCCATACTTTCTCTTAAAAAATATTTTACGTAACAAGGTATACAAGTAGTCAAAGTTCACCAAACTTGAGGGGAAAATGTCAGGCTTTCTGAAGCAAGTATCTCCCCCCACAGCCCATGTAAATATATGGCATTCCTTCTTCAACTGAAACTATGACAACCATAAGAATACTGGGAAGTGGCATTCTGTGACTTTTGAGGCTAGTCCAAGAACGGATCATGCAGCTTCCATGGAGCTGTTTTGAAACTCTTGTTCTTGGGATCTTTGCTTTCAAAAGTTTCTTTCTTGACCCTAACTTCTAAGCTTGGAAAAGCCAATACAATCCAGAGAGTTCACATATAGGTGCTCTGGTTGAATCCACTTTTCAAATTAGCTTACACATCAGATGTGAAGCAGTGAAGAATTTTTCCATCCCTACAGCTATCCCAATGACCCACACCCAAGCTGTTCATCACCTAGGAGATTGTTCAACTACCATCATGCTGAAACAAGCCCAGGTCTATTTGCTGTCTTTTTCACATTCCTGACCCATAAATATGCTAAAGCGGTTACCACTTGATGTCTTCAAATTTGTAGTGAATCATCTTATAGCAATAGATGCCCAAATAGTGACAAAATTTCACAACCTCTCCATATGGAGAAATGGTGATCATTTCTTCACTTTATGAAATCTCTCAGTAGATGCTGTCCTAATGTAAAACAAAGCACAATAAACACTGGCGAATGCTGCAACACAAAGAGGTCCCACTTCTTGAAGAAAAGGCTCTTTGCTTTTGTAAATTTGATTGTCCTTTAGTACTGACAGGGGCTGGGTTTCAGAACACTCCCTAACCAGTATATAAAAATTTGTACATACTCAATTCCCTTATATAAAATGGCATAGTATTTATTATAACCTACACAATTCTCCAGAATCCTTTGAATTATATCTCAGTTACTTATAATACCTAATACAATGTGAATGCTATGTAAATAGTTGTTATACCATATTGTGCAGTGACTAATGGATGCATATGCTCAATACATATGCAAATTTCCCCAAATATTTTATATCTGTGGTTGGTTTGATCCATGGGTACAGAGAGTTGACTGTACCATTATGCTGCTTGGAGTGTCCATTTCATGCCCACATTTACAAATTTGATCTTGCAAGATTCACTTCAATGTTTCTTTTCTCTTATCCCTGGACAATGCCACCCTATACCAGGAAGAGGTAGAGATTCACTCCTACCTGCTCCAGAACACTCTGTATTATAGCATTCACAACATTGTAGAGTTTATACATTACTTCTATCACCTTCCCAGTCTCTCTGAGGATTCCTGCAGGGTGAGGATAATACTTTTCTTCCTTAACTCACCTGTTTTACCAAGGTGCATGGCGTATAACTGGCACTTTAAAACTGTGTGGTCATTAAATATTCTAGGTGCACATTTGCCCTTAAATTCTTGTTCCAGTGTTGAATACAAGGCTTACACTTCCACACAAAGAACTAGGAACCTCTATAAAAAGA
The DNA here is from genome assembly GCA_004027595.1 of Dinomys branickii. Lineage (NCBI taxonomy): Eukaryota > Metazoa > Chordata > Mammalia > Rodentia > Dinomyidae > Dinomys > Dinomys branickii. Next base: position 25,644 of record PVLD010022829.1, on the reverse strand, counting down.
ACAGTAAACAGATTTACCATCCATAGCACATATTTAATGAATAACTCTTTGATGTAAAGAGTCTTGAAAAGTTACCATTCCAAAAGGGTCTTATTATTATTTTTAATAACTGACCTTTACCTCTTAAAACACATAAGCTTAAGAATTGATACTTTGACATTATGGTTTTGGAAAACATGCTATTTTTGAACAGTTTTTAGTTAACAATTCTTAGTCACTAAATATCAGATGGAAAAAAACTTGAATTGACTTAAAACTAGAAGTTTTAAATCTTTCCAGAAGTTCTTATTTTATCTAATATTTTGACTTAAATGGTCTTTCTTTGCTATAACTTTAAATTACAAATGAACTTTGAGTCTGAGTTACCATAATCATCCAAATGATTAAAAACATTAATAAAGAAAACTGTTTTGAGAGAGCAGAAGATTCCTTACAAAGAACAACTAACATTTCTCCACAACAAACACCCATCACTAATTCTTCTTTTCCTCTCTTGGTGAGTGCAATAAATGCTCATGTTATTTCATTTTATGCACAACCTCTATCTTATTCTTAATTTTATGTTAATTTCTTACATAATGTAATAATGATCAAAAAGTATTTTACATTCCATTACAATAGTTTCTTATCTATAAAAATAATTTGAGCAACTTGGGTAAGGATAAAATATATCATGTTAGCCCCCTTAAATTCATAAATATGCTTTTGCATATAATTGCTTTCCTTTTAATGACAGGAGTTTTAGAAACAAATTAAGGTGCAGGTGCATGTTGTGGGGGAGCTGGGAGAGTTTTTCTCAAAATAGCAAGCCAGAGAGGCTGGGGTCCCACAAACTCTACTGACGATGCACCCTTTTCTGAGGACTCACCCCCTTCGGAGGACACACCCACAAAGACCTTATCAACCCCAGTTGGCTCTACCTCTTAAATGTTCATGGCCTCCTACCACTAAGTTGTGCAGCTTGTACATGAGCCTGTAGGGGACACATTCAAACCACATCGAAAACAGCAGAGATCCCTTCAGTCTTCCACAGAAGAGATGATGGAGGGCCAGATGAAAGAAGTAGCAGTGGAAACGGTGAGTACTGGTCAGATTCTGTATCTATTTTATGACACCACCATCCCAGTTTTGCTGCTGAACTAGACAGAACTGTGGGAGGAAAATAGGAGTCAAAAATAACTTCAAATTCAGAGATATCTAAAGCTGACTTCATGCCACACAAAAGGTAAACCTGAATTAAAACTAGGACCCAGGTTTTTCTGACATCCATCCTGGTGTTCTGGTCACTCTGTCCTGCTGCTTCAAAGGACATCATTTTATATTTAAGGTTTCAATAGTCACTTTATGACAGCAGAGCTGGAAGCTGTTTTTAGTTACTGCAAAAAAGAAGGTCTTTAACAGGATTTCTTTTATTTGGAGAATTTAAAATATCTCTTCTAGAACATTGAGGACCTGCAGCTGCTTTGAGGATTTGCTCCAAAGCATTTTAAATCCTTAACCAGTTATTACTGAGGTCAGAGAGAAAAAGACCATTATTTTGGTGTCCTTGCAGATTTTCTGGTTGACTCAACTCACATGGTATAATGGAAAGAATATTCAACTGGGAAACAAACTAGTTTTTAATAATCAGCAATACCAGCTCTTGGATAAATCATAAACTGTAAGATTCAAACTCCTCCTCTTTAAAGTAAGGAGGTGGAATGAGTAGGAATTTTCAGCCAGTTGGCATAAATCTGACAGACCACTCAAAGCCTTCCCTAAGAGCTCTTTTCTCCTGGGTCAGGACTTACACAAATGCTTCAGACAACTTGTCCTCTCGGCAAACTCAGGTTCTGAAGAGAGAAAAGGTAACTCTTGTTGATCATGAAAACCAAGGAAACCCTTGAAAGCAGAGGTGGTCACAGCTTGTCTACCTCACAAACTTTGATTTGATATTGCTAAATCCATGCTTACATCACAAAACATGTTCATGTAGATGGGATACCAGTCATTTTAAATTTTTAAAAAGGATTTTAAAATAGAAAAACTAGTACTTTTGAGCTTACATGACATGCCAGGCAGTAGATACTTTAAGTACATAATTGTATCCTCACCGTAATTGTTGTCTAAGGCTTAAAGACTCTAAGTAACTTGTCTACTTGTTAATAAGAGGAAAAGATAATTTTCCAAGATTTGAATAAAATATTAACTTATTATTTTTTTTATTTAAAAAAAATAAAAGTACAAAAACATATTGACAGACACCAATTAGCATAAAAAATAGTACAATCACAACTAATCTATAGACAAGGTGATATGGTCTCAACAGTGGTTATTGCTTTATCCATTGATATCTTCGAAGTGTAAATGTATAAACCCCTATACAGACATGCAAATTTAGTCAAACAATTAATCCTCTCAACAACAGAAAAAACACAAAAACCAAAAATCCAAAGACAAAAAACAAAACAGGCAAACATCAACAACAGCAACAACAACAAAAAAACACCAATAGTTGCTGCTTTACATATTGATATCTTCGAAGTGTGTAAAATATTAACTTAAAAGAAGAAAGTGATCTTGATTGTAGAATTCAGGATTTATTAATTGTATAATGACATGAAAGAGGCTATAGTCAGCAAAACCTCTAAGATGACATAAAAAATACAAAGCCACAGAATTCATGTTTTTAAAACCAGTTTTCAGAAAAAATGCAATAAAAATGGGACACAAGGTTAAAATGAAGCAAATCGATCATAAAGAGAGAGGAACTTGTAATGAAAATAAACTTAAGAGTTATTTATCTGGGCAAGGGTATTTGGTTCATTCTGAAATACATCAATGAGAAATAATTTCTTCATCTTTTAGGAAGAAGGTAACAAAATACTACACAGATATCACTAACGGAGGAAGCAGCACAAAGCCTGAAGGACTGTTGTCTAATATTGGAAGTCATGTTAATTTTATGTTGCAGTTTGTTGCATAATGACTGTAATAGTGGCTACACAGAGATACGACCCAGAAAGCCTAGGAAGAGCATATTTGAACATAAGCCTATCAGGGTGAGAACACATCAGAGAGGTGGTTTAGTCACTACCCTGTAACTGAGACACTCTAATCCTAAGTAATAATTAAATATTCTTTATGTCACCTGGAAAAAGACAAGAATAACTCTGCATGTTAGTAACAGGCTCTGAGGTTAAATAAGAACAGGGAAGTAGGCGAACCGAGGAGCATATTTGTGAAGGCAGATATGAAAATACCTCCCCCTCAAGAGCAAATTAAATACCCATCTGAATGGTTCAGGGACAGAATTAGACTCTCTGTCATGGAGCTATGACAAAACATGAGGACTCAGTGGTGTTTGCCATTCATTTGTCCTCCTCACTGTTTTATGTTTTACAATTTCACTACTTCTCTCACCTCAATTTTTTGGCTCAAGTGCTTCTTTCTGTTCTTTGGGATTCATTACTTGATTTTTCTTTTGTTCCATCTGTGTTAGCTCTAGGTAGATGGATGGAGAGACATGGGAAGGATTCCCTGACATGAAGAGGTTTCATCCATGCTGAGTTCAAAATTGGAACTAGAAATATTCAGAAATACTATCACGTGCTCACCAAAGCATAGGCTGGACTTGGATTTGCCCCCTATAAAACACTACTTATTATGAAATAACATTGAAATTAAACTAGCAGGAGCATTAAGATAGTATATAAAAGTAATATATCAAGAGAAGATCATATTAGAACATATTGCAGCATAAAGAAGAACACTGAAAGTCTTCATCACTTTGAAGTTTCAAAACAAAACTCAACATTAAAGTTTTCCAATGATGTAAGTGAAAAAAGGATGAACCTAAATGGTTGTGGAAAGAGATGTTAAACATAAAGCAGATTTCCAGCTTTTGAAAGGCTGTAAAAGCCATTTAGATGAAATGCAAACCAGACCCCACCCTTGCAATTATGCAGCTCTGCAAGAAAAATGCAATAGTGTGGTCACCAAAATAACACCAGCACTACTGGCTTTTAGTTAGGAGTTGGGCAAGATGACTTAGAATTTTAACCATCTCTTTTATTACTTGGCAACTTGAGAGTATAGAATTTAGGCTATGAATAATCCCCTTTGAAAACCAAACATCTCTTCCCATGGGATAATTAGACTATACTAAGGACAAACTATGCAACCTCCAAAGCAGAGACCCTAAAAGTCATGCAACAGCCAGTTTCCTCTGAAAATGGGAAGCATGCTTAGCATTAAGAGGTGACTAATAAATAAGGGGATGTGAAATAATCACCTACAAGTTTTGGTCAAGAAACTATAGCACTTTTAACAAAAACTGGCTTCTGAAAAGTGAGTAAGCTAATTACATTCAGGGCTTGCATCGGTATGTGGAAGCCTCTCCTGCACTCTCTGATTAACAGTCATTAATCATTCCGGTGAGGTCACTATTATTCCTAGCCATCCTCAAGAATGGAATCACGGATATTGCTGCTAATGGTATCAGAAATGCAGGGCAATGTCCCTAGAAGGTCCAGATGGTAATAATTATATTGACTACTCCTAAAATTGCAAGACTTTTTTGTCTCAAAGTCAAGGTATGCAATTTTGTTTGTGCATAAAATCTATAACTAAGTGATCTATTATTAATTATAATGCAAAGCCCACCTACTTTATTCATCAGTTGAATGACAATAAACTCATCTGCTCTGCTCACATCATTTAGTTTTAACTCCTGAGTTATTCAGTGATCTATTCTTTCAAAAGCTCCTAAAATGGTTAGAGTAATTTTCAATAGTCTTTCCAAGCTCACTCTCTCTCTCCTAAAGGACCCTCAACACTAAGTATTTGTAGTAATGGAAAAATTTCCTAAAGACCACACATTTAAACCACTCCTAACACCCAGCCACTGTGGGAGTTTGGTAAAAAGTGGATGCTTACTGAATGTCATCTCTTCTTTTTCTTTCTGGAGATGATAAATTGCACTGAAATCATCAAAGGAAGAGATGAGTAAATACAAAGAAGAAGACAATGATTGCAAAACTGCCTCAAACACCGGCCAACTGAAAGTTGTTCTTAGAAATTAATTGTAATCCATAAAGTTATACAGTCTGGAACAATTTGAGGCAGCTGTTGGAAAAGTAATAAAGTTAAAGAAATATTTCTCATTTAGTGGATTTAATTTTCTTTATAAACCTTGGGCATAGAGAGGTTTAGGAGCTCTCTGGTCAAGATTTATTAGACAGCTCCAGCCAATTCCACCATCTACCCTCTGCACCTCAGACCATCATCCAGGAAATAAAATTCACAGTAGTGCATTTCTTATATGTGTTTGAACATTAGAAGATGTGTCAATAAAACTCTTAGAATGAAACCTGGACTATAACAGGCAGTAAATAAATATAAGCAATGAATAAATGGTAGTTTTGCAACATTTAAGAGTAAAGACCATCTGAGGTATGTGCTCCACCCCTGATCCGGTCAGCTCTGCCTACTTCCCGGACACAGTTACCCTAGAGATGGCTCACATCATCCTCTGTGATCATCACGGTGTTGCCATCTCTGCTGTCAGCAGCTGAGAAGCCCTTGGCACACAGCTGCTGCCAGGGGTTCTCTGACATCAGGATCTTCCTAGAGCAGCCCAATAACACAAGGCAGATATTCAGGGTGAGTGAATCACAGCTTAGAGCAGAACAGCAAGAGATAGGATGCTGCAAAGAAGCAGCAGATGAAAGAGTTGTCCCTTGTCTCCCACCGGGGTCTCATCTGAGACCTGGTACTTGTCCTCCCAGAAGCTGTCCCATCGGGCAAAGCAACCAGCTGTGCCTTTTATGAAACTGATCTCATTTTTGTTTTCCTTGCTTCTTTTTCTCACTGTGCTTTATACTGCTGCAGGCTCTAGCTGGGGTAAGAATGTTCTGTTCTGTCTCATTTTGTCTGGCTCTGTTTCTTTCTGCTGTATGAACACACATAGTTCTTTCAAATATGCCCAGAAACCTACTGAGTGTCCTGCACCCCTCCTGCTTTCTACAGGCCCTCGCCTTTTGGGAGTTGTTCTGGGCCATTCTGCATCCAGGCTCTCATCCCATGGGTGCCAAAGAACTTGTCCTAATGCCATTGGAAAAAGAAGAGATGTTAACTTGGTTTCATAATGTGTTCTTTTAAAAAGTATGCCTTTTTTCTTATTTTTACATGTTTACATCTAATCCCAAATACAATTTTATGTCAATTTTAGCTTCATTATTAAAAGTTTTAGACAATCATTAAATATGTGATAAATTATCTTCCAATTCTCTCAAAATCAGTTACACATTCTTTTCATATGATGAACAAAGATGACTATGAACCAAGATTTATATCTGAAGGTTTTGCAAAGAAACATGAATGTCCTATATCAAGCAGGAAAATGTCTTTACTGAGAAGTAATTGTAAATAGCATCTGTATTAGTCACATTTTTGTTGCTATAATAATATACCCGAGGCAGGATAATTTTATAACAAAAAGAGGTTTATTTAATTCACACTTCTGGAGGTTCAAGGGCTTGGTTGGCAACGGGATTGGCTCAGGATGGTGATAGCCCACTGACTGCACTGCATCATATGGCAAAAGACAGAAGTCTGTAGCTATCTGTCTGATTCCTGCCCCTCTTTATATAATGCCACTGGCTTCAATTCCAGGGGTCTGTTCTGAAGTTTTATCCAATCCCAATCTCCTTTCACAGGCTCTACCTCTAAACACCACAGTTGGATTAAGTTTCCACCCTCTTTGTACCATCAGGAGATTGAACTCTGTGTGAGTTCACAGGGAGAGACCACAGTCACATTGTATCAATGTGCAGCATATCACTCACTCTTCTTCCACTGAGTTCCATGAAGAACAAATCTGTATTCATTTTTTTAATCTCACAAAAAGTGTATTCAATATAGGCAAAAAAGTCCCCAATTCACAAGTAAATTCTACTCAGAAATTTTACTGGTAAAGTTACTTGGAGTACATTTCTTCATAGAAATGATGCTGCAAAAGTTATTGTCACAGAAGTTCAAACATTGTTTGCTTTATTTGTATGCTACATATGCACACACAGCACATGTAACATTATACATGAAACTGCATGGAAATATACAGACTATTATATGGTAGCAGTATTTTCACCACACATAGCTGCAAGTCAGAACAGTGTTTCTGTAGCAGTTAAAGGCCCTGAGCCAGGAATCCATTGCCCCAGGCACAGGCAGCTGGACAAGGCTCTCTTTCTGCCTATTAAATAGTAAGATTTGGGGTTGGGAATAGGGTGGGGTGTCCTCCTTTCTTTCTTAATTTACTAACTCTTTGTGGCTGAATAATGGCATAATAGAAGGTATCCCTCTCCAAGAATTATCCACAGACATTGAATATAGTTTCTCCCCATTTCTTTTATTTTTAAAAAAAAGCTATCCACTAGAACTTTTAAGTAAAACTAGAAGCAGCTACTTTATCCACAAGAGGTTTTAAATTAAAATCACAAGCTTTGCGTAGTGGCAGTATCATAGCCAATGAGGTTTATCCAAAGCACAATTATTATTGTTAATTGAAAATTAAAATCACAGCTACTTGTCCCAGGGCAGGTGAGAAATTGGTAAAATGAAATACTTTTGTTCTTTTCCATAGCATTTTTCACTTTTTAAATTTATGTGTACCCTATTCTTGTTCCCAGAATGGCAATGTATTCTATGTATTTAATGTATTCTATGTATTTAATGTATTTTATGTATTTAAATTTTTCCCATTTTAGATGAAGGGGAAATAGGCTAGAGAAGCCAAGTGGACCAGGAATCTCTTCATGGTAGACCCTCTGATGACATGAGCTCTCTCACACTCAGTGGTACTGGGCTGCCATCTGAAAACTGAATCACAGGTAGCAAGAGGAAGAAATGTGATCAGTTTTCTGCTTCAAGGTATCCACACTGCAAAAATAAACTAGTCCCTTAAGGGAGCATAATTAATCCTATGCTGAAGGGGAATCCTTTACTTGCTATACATAGTGAAAGCTTTGTGTCTTGTGATGGGCATTCGTATTTTATTGCAAGGAGTTTTATAAGCCTTGTCTGTTATGACAGGCCAACTGGTCAGAGTTCAGTCTGAGGCATTCTGACACTTGAAATTCCAAGGGAGCCAGGGGAGTGTTTTCCAGGAGGTTCTCTATAAATGTCCTTTCTCAGTTCTCGGTTGATCTTTTCATACTATGGAGAGGCAAAGAGGCTATCGTTCAGTGCAAGGAGCTAGAACGCAGTTGTGTTATGCTGCCTGTATATTCCAGGCTTCAGCAGCTGAGTTGTGGGCAGGATTGATATCCTCCCTCAAAGACTGAAAAACAAACAAGCATTATCCCTGGCTCAGAGACCACCTATCTTTGTTATTTTCTCTCATTGCTGAGAAAAAATACGCAAACTCAAAATTAAGGAAGGAACAATTTATGTAGCTCACAGTTTGTGGAGGTTGCAGTCTGTAATCAGCTGGCTCCAAGGCAGAGTGGCACATGGCAGAGAGACAACAGTTCAAGGAAGCAGAAGACAGCAAAAGCAAGAGCAAAAAGGGGGAGAACAAGTCTCTTTTCCTCCCTTATGTGTATGCAGGCCACCACCCCAGAGGGCGGGCATAGCACTCATACCATCTCCCTGCCCTCCTCTTTCACAGGATATGGATGCTTACAAAGTGGGGACCTTGGCCCCTTGCTGACTTACTTGATTAAACTTCTGCACTTCTCAAGTTGACACAACATGTCAGCCATTACACCACCATAGAGCCACGTAAAAGTGACAAGATTACTCCAGAAAGTTCTATTTGGACCATTTTAGCAGAGATAAATCAGCCGACAGAGGCCTTCACTTCACTCTGTGAAGCATTGCTGACACACTTTCAATCAGGCAATGTGCAAAAGCAAATATTCCCAAAAGTGTGCCTTAAAGTTTGGATGGAAGATTATCTTCGACATTTTCTCTTAAATTTTAATGAAAACTCTTATGGCATGGCTCACCTGTCTCAGCGTTATCTAACAGGATGCATGAAACACATTTTCAAAATGTTTAGGACAATTTTCAGAAAGGCTGTGATGAAAACTCATAACGGTAAATGGACTCACAGGTTGCTGAGTTCCTTTTCTTGTGCTCTGAATCTCAGTGTAGGTGTCAGTGTCTGGAACACCGGGTTGAAGAGATACCAGTCTTAGCAGAAATCATGAAACATTACAAACATCCTCAGTATCTATTTACTTGTTAAATATCCTTCAAATCTATCTACTTGTCAATGTACCTAATCTCTTCCTGGAGAGATAGAAAGTATCTGAAAATATCTATGATAGTTTGAGAGCTGAAAATTGTTCACTTTCCTGGCACCAAGAAGAAGAATCTAATTCTACTCCTCCCAATTTCAGCAGGCTTAGTTAATTGCTCCACAAACATCGTGCAATCATTCTTTTGCAGCAATTTACGTGAAGGTCACAAACTGATATATACAAAGTGCAACCACCCTGAGCCGAACTTGCCAAATTCATAGATGATCTTGCAGACAGGCAACACACATGGACGTAGTAATGCTCACCAAACCTTAGAGGCTGAAGAGGCCATTTTGGAGCCTCCAAATAAGACTAAATAAGTTACTTGCTGGCTCAAGTTATACCCTGTTGCCTATTTTCAGATTTCAGCTGCTAATCTGTGAGCAAAGTTAATACTCTCCACCAAAGAGAGAGAGAAAAAAAAGGGTAAGTTTTGGCTCAAAGGCCACCACAGAGCCACCTAAAAGTGGCAAGATTACTCCACAAAGTCATATTTGAAGCACTTTAGCTGAGACAAATCAGCCAACAGGAGCCCTCACTTCACTCTGTGAATCATCGCTATGATATTTTCAGCCTGGCGATTTGTAAAATCAAACATTCCCAAAGGTGTAACTTAAAAAGCGGGTACTTTGGGGGCACGCATGGAGCCGTGAGAGTGAAGCCATGGAGCAGAGCCGGGTGACCCAGCTGAGAACCACCTAGATTCCCGTCCCACAACAATCACATCACGGAGTACAATGGCTCTTACTTTAAAACATTAAGTTTTGGTTTAACTACAAAAGATAATTCCAAACATCTGAATCCCATGTTATACTTTGTAACATTACTACTTTACAATTATTCCACGAAGCAAATGCATCTGTCTGTTCACTCATGCAATAAACATATACTCTGTACTAACAATATGCCAGATAGTTTTCTAGAGACAGTGATGCAAAGTTGAACGTTTAAATTCCACTAATTTGAATTTTGAACAGTTCAAAGTTCATTCAGTTTGAGTTTCCTAAAATGACAAAAATAGGACCCAAATAACTCAATTTTGCTATCTCACCTAAGTAAAAAATCCAGAAGTAATGATATTTTTAGTTTGGTAAATTAAACTACTCTAATGACCCAAATTATTTTCAGCTTTTTAGTTCTACAAGTATAGAATTTTGTCTTCAGCTACATGCCTTCATGGCCCAGAAGATGGCGGTGATATTTCCAGATTTCACACCTCATAACAACAACAACAACAAAACATCATTTCTTCCTCTTAATAAAAGGACACTTTCCCAGAAGCCTTCTAGAAAGTCCCCCTCTGTGCCCCATTAGTTACGATTGTACCTGGTAGAGCAGGACAGTCTCACTGTCTACCATAAAAGGATGTCCTTATGATGAAAGTAGACCCATGACCTAAATAGGAAGCTCTATTAATATTTGGTATCTAAGGGCCTAGTTATTTTACACAGTTCATACATTATATCTGCACTATTTATTATTCCAATAAATATTAAGGAAATAGGAAGAGAGAGTCAAAAGAGAGCTATCTTTCATGTTCATTCAGTACCTAAGAGCTTCATAAATTGGAGAAAATACTCATACTAGGTGAACCACAGATCCACTTTAACTGATTTCCTGCTCTCACCTGAGCAGCCTTCCTCTTTAGAGCAGCCTTCCTTTTAGAGGCTTTTTTGGTCACTCATTGGTTTACTAGAAAATGTGCAAAAAGGGAATTCTCCAATCCACTGTTCAATTTTTTAGTATACACGAAAAAACATAGAGTTCAAGGACAAGGTCTTCAAGGTTATTCAGATGTCTCAACATGTCTCTAAAACAAAAACATTTGGAGGTAGATTGCTTTTGTAATTATGTTCATCCAACATTACTTTCATTCTAAATAACTAAATGAAGCATATTTGTGCATTTGAAAGAAGCTTCCAGGGCACATATCAAGGAAACAAACAAAAACATTCTGTCTTTCTTACTAGGAGTAACCTTTCTTTAAATTTCTTTCCTGCAAAATGAGTTGTTAATATTCATTCATAATGTATACAAGAGCATTTGTGTTATCATATTATATTTCTTAATTGTATAGAGTTGAAATGTATCTGTGTATAAAAGTGCAGTAACATTGATATTTTATTCAAATTACCTCTCTCTACATTTCAAAACACTAAGAACTAGCAGCAGGAAATTAATTCAGATAGGTGGCTATTAGTCATATTAAAATGTAACACATTTACTAAAGTCCTCAGTGACCTAACACTCCATTTGGAAGGGACAAGATTCCTAGTTCAAAATCAATAAATAAATGTAGACATTTCTCAGTCATCCACACCGGTGAAACAGGAGTGTTAACGGCAAGTAAACAATCTTTTCAATACAATTGGATCAATGACCACATATACTAAAATTTTTCGATGTCTTTATCCCAGTTCATTCTTAATTCAAGACAAATCATTGCAGTGCTTCATAATCTATTCACTTATAATGCTCTAGGTTTAACCCAAATCAACAATCTGCTTGTTTTCACCCTTCCTTATGCCCAACACAGAAATGTCACGGGCTCCCCTGACTCATCCCTTCACGTCATTTCCCACAGTTAATTATTTTCCAGGTCTTGTGTGGTGTGTCTAAAGCCAGTGATTCGCAAATTTGTTTAGACGTGAGAAACAGGAGGAGAGCTCCGAAAGTTTTTACATCTGATACTCAAACACGGAAATAAAATATTGCGCAATAATGTAATAACTGTAGAACCGCTTTTGCTTTTCCGGTTCTCAGATTCTTCTGATGCACCACTGTGTTCAAGAAACGTCGCCTTCCAAAACTTCCCTGACTCTTCTTATTCTGTCCTCACTTCTCTTGCTCCTCTTCTCCTTCCGGAAGATCTTTGTTGTACTGACTTACACAAATCTCTCTCCTATGGGTTATTGCAGTTGCTTTCTAAACGCTTTTCTCCTGTCTCTGTTACTTTCTTTCTATTTTGATGTATCCTCTATATTGATTATTTCTTGCTTTTAAAAGCTTCATAGGACTGTGGTTACTATTTTTTAGTTCTTTGAATGTGTTCATTTTTCAGTTTTTTTATCTGTGTATGTTTAATATGAATATTAATGATTATAGTGTAATATAATTAGGATACATAATAATGGGTACATTCAGTGAGTTGATCCCTGTGTATAACACATCTCATTTCTTTTTGTCCTCCCCTCCCCCTCCTTGCCCTCTTCGCTCTGTCTCTTCATCCTCTTCCATAATCTATGTCCCTCTCCTCTGGTATTTATCCTCTTTCTGTTCTTTATTTATATTTAGGATTTCTCATATTTAACAAAAATGCAATATTTAAGCGCGTGTGTCTGAATTATTTCACTTAACATTAGAGTCTCAAGGTGCGTCCATTTTCCTGAAATGACTCAAATGTATGCTTCTTCATGAAAGATTAAAACTCTATTGTGTGTAAATACTACGTTTTTATCCATTTTTCTTTCCATAGACATATAGACCACTTTATAAATTCTGTTGCTATAAATGAGGATGTGTTTTTATCATTCCAATATGGTATCCTTAACTCTTTTGAGATGATACGTACAAGAGGAATATCTGGAACAAACCTCCATACTGATTTCCATGATGCTTGTACTAGCTTACATACCCTTTAACAATGTAGAAGGGTTCCCCTTCCTTACAGCTTCCCAGCATTTGTTATTATTTGATTTCTCAATGAGAGGTATTTATTTATGCATTTATTTGTTTATTATTTATTTAATATTTTGGCATAAGATGAAACCTCAGCATTGTTTTAAACTGTATTTCTCTGGTATCTAGTAATATTGAACACTTTTTAATGTATGTACTGCCCATTTTTAGTTCTTCTGAGACGTGTCTGTTCATTCCAATTGCCTGTTTTTTCTTGAGTCTTTTATTTGGTGAGATCTAATTATTTTTAGCTTTTTATATAATTTAGACATTAATCCTCTGGCTAAGGAATAGGTGGCAAAGTAATTTTTCTCATTCTGTAGGTTGCCTTTCCACTTTGTGGGTTGTTTTCTTTGCAGTGAAGAAGCACTGTACTTTTACATAATTCCTTTTGTTGATTCTCAGTACTTTTTTTTTTTTTTTTTTGGGTGCTATTAGGGCTCTGTTCAGAAAGTCCTTGCCTATGCCTATATCTTCAAGAGTTGTAACCACTTTATCTTCCAGCACATTGTTTCTGTTTTAACATTTATACTTTTAATTCATTTTGATTTTAGTTTAGTACTCAGTGAGAGATGTGGTCTAGATTCAGTCTTCTGCGTGTGGCTAACCAGTATCCCAGCACCATTTATTTAAAAGGCTTTCTTTCTTTCCTGTAGTGAACATTTCTGATTCCTTTGTCAAAGATCAAATCGCTAAATGTGCCTGGGTTGTTTCTGCACCCTCTAGTCTGTTCCACTGATCCACTTACCTGATTTTGTGCCAGTGCCATGCTGTTTTATCGCTGTAAGCTTTATAAAATAACATCAAATATGGGATTACAATTCCTCCCACTTTACTTTCCTCTCCAGGGTTTCTTTTGCCATTTTGGGTCTCTTTTGATTTTGTGTGAATTTCTGATAGTTTTCTGCAGTTATATGAGGAATATTGTTGTTATTTTGATAAGGATTGCATTAAATCCCAATCAAATTTTGGGTTTTTGGCTATTTTGACTGTATTGGTTGTGCCTATCCAGGAATAGCAGATTTTTGCAATTTCTGATGTTCTATTTGATCTCCGTTTTCAAAGCATGGTAGTTTTCATTGCAGAGGTCTTTCACTTCCTTGGTTAAGTTAATTTCTAAGTATTTAATTTTTCTTATATTATTGTGAATGGAACTTGCTAAGTTCTCTCAGGTCGTTATTGTTATATAGGAGCATTGTTGGTTTTTGTGTGTTGATTTTGTGTCCACATGTAAAGTAAAACTAGAAGGGGTGGAGAACTGGAGAATGAGAAAAGTATTGAAATATTAGTGGAAAATGAAGAGGAGAGCAAATTGATGCAGAGAATGCTACTGAGCAATCTAGGGAAAGTGATAATGTTAGGTAACAGCAGTGGAAAATAAAGAACAAGAAAAAGAAGAAAAAGGAAATAGCAGAGTGAAATAAAGGAAAAAAGAAAAATGAGAATATAAAACAAATATAAAAGAGAAAAGAAAAACTATAAAAAAGAGAAATACTTCACATTTACAGTATAATTAGCCAAAAGAAAGACAAAAAAAAAAAATGAGTCTACTAGAAAAAGATTTCCTCTGAGTCTTAGAATCTTTTCTTCCCAAGATCTGTAGTCTTGGAATCCAGTAACTCATGACTAGCATTAGGGTTAGGGTGAGAGTTAAGGTAAGCTCCTTTTAGTAATTTGTGAGTGATTGACCCCTCAGTACTATGCTCACTGACTATAAATTCCAGCTGTCTTTACAGAATCAGAGCTTAGTTTGGCTGTATATCGAAGTCTCCCTTCCCTACCATAATAGTTCGGTAAAATTTATCCTGCTATTTTAAACAACTGTCCAAATATTTTTGCCCTATAATATCTAGTAGTGGTAGCTACCCTTTAAGAAACTGTTAGACTGTTTTCCAAAATGATTGCGCCATTTTACCTTTCCATTGCCAGTGCGTGAGAGTTCTAATTTCTGAATATTACTTCCAATCTTTCCCATTACCTGCTTTAAAAAAAAAAAAAAAAACCATAACCAGTCTATTGTACAGCCAGGCTTTATTTTTTAAAATTCTTTTACATTTAAAAATATTAGTATGTGTTTTGTAGAGTATCATGTCATTTGCAGATAACACTTTAGCTTCTTCTTTTCCTGGCCTTTTAACATTTTATACACACGTAGTGCTTGTTGGCCATAGATCTTCTTTGAGAAACATCTATTCCGATCATTTGACACATTTTAAGCTGGCTTATTTATATTTTTACTATTGAGCTGTAAGTGCTCTTTATATGTTCTGTTTTACAAGCTCTACCAGACCCATCAAGGGGGTGCTCGCCATGTGGAGCAATATCAGAAGAAAAACAGTGCTCCCTCCTTGTCTGGGTCCACCTGGACTGCTGTAAAAAGTACCATGCACTATGCGGCTTAGGGACAACAGCAATGTAGTTCTGGCTGGTCTGGAGTCTGGGAAGTGCTCCATCAAGGCGTGAGTAGCCTTGGTGCCTGGTCAAGGCTCGCTTCTAGTTCGTACACAGCTGTCTTCTCCCCGTGTCTACACATAGTGGGTGAGGTGAGGGAGCTTTCTGGCACCTGTTAGGAAGGTAGTGATCATGACCTCATTACCTCCCTAACGTTCCACCTTCAAGTGCTACATATCACCTTGGATGTTAGGATTTAGGGTTTAATATAGGCCTTTGGTTAGGATTTAGCACATTAATTTTAGTCTGTGGCATTCCATGTCTAGCACTGTGGAAAAGTTTGTGGGAAAATGGTATTACTTCTCTAAGTGTTTAATAAAATTCACCAATAAAGCCATCCATGTCAGGGCTTTCCTTGTGGGAAATTCTAAATTTACTAGTTCAATCTCATGTTATAGATTTATTCAGAGTTTCTCTTCATTCTTGAGTAAATTTTAATAGCTTGTGTCTTTGTAGAAATCTGTGCAATTCATCTCAGTTATCCAAACTTGTAACATACAGTTCTTTATATTATTCCTTTGTAATCCTTTTTGATTTTGGTAAAGTCAGTAGTGATCCTTTATTGCTGACTTTAGTATTTTGAGTCTCATCTACGTTTTCCCAATCTGTGCTTTTTGTGGTTCTTGTTAGAACCCAACTTCTGATTTCATTCATTTTCACCCCTCATATCTCCATTATCTAACTAATTTTAGTTTTAGTCTGTATTAGTTCCATCATCTTGCTGACTTTAGGTTTACTTTGATCTTTTCTAGTGTCTTAAAGTGGAACTTTGGACCACTGATTTGAATTCTTTCCTTTCAACATAGGTATTTACAGCCATAAATCTTGCTGCACACGCTGCCATAGCTGCGTTCCATAAGTTTTTGTGTGGTGTATTCCCCTTTCACTCATTTCTCTATTAACTCCCCTTTAAATTCATTGTCTATTTAAGAGTGTCCTGTTTAATATCAATGTAATTGTGAATTTCCTAGCTTTTCTTCTGATATTGCTTCTAATTTTATACCATTGTTGTTGGAGATATACTTCATACCATTTTGATCATTTTAAATTGGTTTGCTAAGGCCTAATATGCGTACTGTTGTGGAGAGATTCTCGTGTGTATTAAGAAGAATGTATATTCTGCTCTTGTTGAACGAAGTATTCCAGATACTTGGTAGGTGTGGTTGGTTTATACTCTTGTCCAAATCCTCTGGACCCATGCTCATCTTCTAACTGTTCTATTCACTTCAGTACTGATGGAATACTGATATCTCACATTAGTTTTTTTCAACATTCTATTTCTCTCTTTAATTCTATCAGATTTCGTTTCATGAAGTTTGAAACATTGCTTTTATGTGCACATTTATTGCTAATACATAAGTTGGCTTGAGACTTTTATCACTATAAAGTATCCTTGTTTTATCTTTAGTGACCATTTTTGTCTCCTTGTCTAGTCAGAGCGTTGGTTTTTAGTTTTATGGGTTTCATTTGTATGATATATCTTCTCTGTATCTTTTATTTTCAACCTATTTGTATCTTTGAAACTAAATTGTGCCCTTTATAGATAATATCAAGTTGGATCATCTGTGACTTAATATAAAGATTATAGTATCTCTGGGACCTGCTATTCAAACCCTACAATTGTTTGCACTGGCTTTTTATATTTCTATTCCTGTTCAGCACTAAACCACCCTTTTCAAAGACACGCCCAAGACACAGTAAAACAGAAGGTAGAAATTACGTAGTATACTGAATAAATTTCGGTCTAAGAGGCATGCTTTTCACGACATCTTAAAAGCATTTAAAAAGTGTATCCTTTTAGAAGAAAGAATACAGATATTTAGATTTTTGATGTAGCTGTTACCTTATATATATATAGTCTATATTCTTGAAATATATTTTTAATCTAAGAATCTTTCCACACTACAGGAAAAATAATGTTATTTATATATATACCATAAACAATACTATTATATGTCACAGTTCTTTTAGAGGATTCTAAAAGCAAAGTTATGGTGAGAAGTCAGTTGTTTATAGAAAGATTTAAAAGGAAAAGCCAATATAAACACTCATGTTGGACAAGAGCCACTTGGAGTAAGAGGTAATGTTGGGATCATATGTGTTGTGTGATAGAACATCATATTTCAAACTGACTCCTTCACTCTTTCCTTCATGTGAGAGCAGCGTTGCTTTGGATCATACTTTTGATTGAAGTCTTTATCTTTTGTGCAACAAAAAATTGTGAGGCATTAGTAGATGCTGTCTGATGACAGATTCTCTCAAGTTGATTTGATCTTTCCTAAATCTAGAAGAAATGGAGAGCCAAAAATATAACACAGAAATGTGAAACATGTTTAAGAAGGAATCTTAAAGGGAAAATGGGGAGAAACGATTGCAGGCTGAAGTGGGGTAGCAGGCCTGAAGCTACCACGGCCCCAAGGAGGCAGTCACAGGAAGAGAGGATGGGGGTGCTCATGGTACAAAGTGACTGCTATGCTGGAAGGTCCTTCCCCTTCTGTCAGAGAGAGGGTGGCAAGGCTTCATATTCTCAAGCCTTTTTAAAAGTTATCAATTTGAATACATTATTTTATAATATTTTATAAAGTACCATTCATGTATTTGCAATTATTTTACAAATAAGTAACTGCAAAGAGAGAATGAAGGAGGAAAGAAAGAACAGAGAGCAGCCCACAGGTTGTCGTACAAGCAGGTGCCCTGGCCGGGGAGGGAGGCAGACTGCGGAAGAGCACTGAGTGCTTACAGAGGGTAGGAACGGTCCAGCTGCACACAGTCTTGGTCCGGCACATTAAAGACCCAAACCTGAACACTGATGTGGAGGAAAGAGAGACTATGCTCTTGCAAAGGCTAAAAAGATGCACTCGTTTTCAATCTTCCCACTGACTTTTGTGGAGTGCGGGCCCAGCTGAGAGTCTGAGACTTTTTATCTTTATTTTCAACCTGTTACTGAAATACGTTAGTGGGAAAATTGCTCAAAATGGGATCTCCATTAACCCTCATGCAAAGAAGTTAGAACAGTTTTTATCTTTTTCAGCAAAAACAAAACCTAGAAATGATAAGTGGCCCAAGGTGTTGCCCTCCGTACACTCCATTTAGTTTTTGATGTATTGTTGTTTAATCCACATTAAACAACATTGTGTATGTTGCTGAAATCATTAATTGCTCAAGGCCTGTAGTAACTGAACATGATAACCTTCCACTCTCTAGTCTGAGGCAGGAAGTTCTGACACACTGAATGCTACTGTTCCATCTTCCTGGGAGGAAAACATGCCAGCAGTGTGTCTAACCACAAAGAGAGCAAAACCCTTCCAAAAACTCCAGGAGGAAAGACAAAGCTCTCCCTCTCAACTCAGTTTAAAGCAGCTTTAGTCAAGAGGCATTTTCACAGGATTTTGAAGCAATTTAATGAAACTTTCTCTAGCAATCCCAAAGCAGGTCAAACTCTATATAAAACATAGTGCTGGTAAACATTTTGTCAAATATTCCCTGAAACTATCTCATAATCAAAATTCAAATAGCACCAAAAAAGAGAGAGGAGGCTTCCTGTAATGGTTTTTGGAATAGTCTAAATAGAGATTCCTTCCTGTTTATTTGGGTACCTAACAGGATACCCTTGGTGCTGTGGGAAACTAGAAACTTAAACCCCAGCACTGAAATTTGCCCAGAGTGGTGGCTCAAGCCTGAAGTCCTAGTACTGAGGGAGACTGAGGCAAGAAGATTGAAAGTTCAGTTCCTACGTGGGCAACTTAGTGGATCTTGTCTCAAAATAAAAATACAGAAAAGACTCAGGACATCATTCAGTGCGAAGGAGGTTCAACTCAGTATCACAAAAATAAAAAGAGACTGAAATTCACAGCCCTCCTCTGTGTATAATAATTGAGCTGGGATGAGTTAGTTTCTATCTTTAACATTATATTTTCCCATCTATAAAATGAATGTAGTAAAATCCCTGCGGAGGTTGTATGGAGCATCTACACAGCAAGCGGTAGCACTGGCTTGAGTATTACATCTCACTCCATCAAGTAGAGTCTACTAATTTTTATTAATCAATTGGTGCTACCTAAATATCTTTTTACTACATAAGACATAAAAGAATGGATGAAGTGACGTTTATATGATTTTTTATACTCAAAATTTCACCGCATTTTACATGAATAAGTCCTGTGTTCTTAAAAAGTAAGATTGTGGACCCAGGCATGGTGGTGCACGTCTGTAATCCCAGCACTTGGGAGGCTGAGGCAGGAGGATCGTTGCAAGTTCAAGGCCAACCTGGGCTACAAAGTAGACTCAAGACCAGCCTGAACTGCATAATGAAACCCTGTCTCAAAATGACAAAAAAGTAAGGTTTTGTGTGTGTGTATTTGTGTGTGTGTGTGTGTGTGTGTGTGTGTGTGTGTGTGTCTTTAATACCAAAAGAGGTAGAGGTGGAGAATTATATCAGGTAACTTTAATTGACATTACTCAGCATCACAGTCTGTGCTAGAAAAATGGTTAAAATGGCTGTCAACCTGCGGCCTGGTGACAGATATTTGGGTGAGGGAATGTAGGGAACATGGTGGTGCCTGTGGTCCTCCATGATCACACTCCTGCCTCTCTGTCCATTTACTCATTCTTCAGCACTCAGAAAGCTTGTTCGCACATACTGTTTCATTTATGGCTTCTTTGCACAGGCTCTCTTTGGGTCTGGTTACCTCCTGATCCCTTTAAGATTTAACCCAAGCATTATGACCTCAGTCCATGTTTCCTTTCCCTCTCCTTCTAATTTATGCCCTGCCAACATGGGTTAAGTCTTTGTGGTTTGCCTAATATTCTTACATAATCTGATAACCATACTTTTGCTATCCATAAACTCTTTAGACTATAATTTATTCATAGCTGAATTTCTTCACTGTGCAGAACCTGGAACCTAATACAAATTCCAAAACAGTTCGTGGGATAAATGAATGAACTAATGACCTCATCTGAGAAAACAGCATCATGGTTGTTTTAGGGACAAATACAGGACCCACAACTTTGGGTTAAAATCTTCATTTACCAGATTGCTCCACACTGCCATTTCCTGAAGAACTCTGGACTCTGATACGATGTCATCCTGTTTTTCCAATGAAAACAATCAGGATGAAATGTACCATTCTATCACAAGTCAAGAATCTGGCTTGAAGTAAATTTCACATCTCTAATAATGCCCATTTGAGTTTCCATGCCTCTACGGGGTACCTTATTTCAGAATAACAATTCTAATAGAGTGTATTTGCTATCTTTATTCAGTAGCAGGAAATTGTCACGTGATGCCTTAGAAGTGAATGAATCGAAGCAAACAAGGTTTAAATTGAACCTGGATGAGCTTAACAGAAAAAACAAGTTCCCTCTGACTCTTTCTTTCTTTGATTCTGCGGACTACCTCATGTCTGGAGCTATATATGCCCAGATAGTCGACAATACTGTTTACACATTCATAGGATTTTATTGATTACATGAGGGAAAAAAACTTGGAGTTGGTTTTATATTGTCATTTGTGCTAGTGAAGTCAAGAGGTTTTGTTTGATCTCCATCCAAGCTTTTCAGAAGCTTGGAGACTACAGACTGCAGCAATTCAAATTTATGCAGAGCTTGACAGTCAGTTAATTACCAGAACTATGCAAAATTAAAATTTGAGAAAACATTTCTGGCATTTTGAATAGTTGTCTGTTATGAATGTTCTTATACACAAGCATATGCAAGCTATCTGTCAGCTGGCTGGCTCATTTTGTAGACGTGTCCACTTAAGAGAAAATATTATGTTTCAAAGAGTCTTATGAAGCATAGGGAAAGGAGTAGAAGTACTTTGCCCTTCACCCTTGGAAATATATCCAGAACCCCAAACTAGAGTTGAACTCATAATAAATGAACTCCCAGGCACTGTACTTATTAAAATAGATACAGAGACTAATCCAAACAGGCAGGGTGGTCTTTTTTCACATATTCACATTCCACACTCTGTCATGTACACACCTCAAACCAGAGCAGGCCTTAAACACAGAAACAGAGGAGGTGGTCATTTCTGCAGAGTGATTCCAAGCATGTTGAGGTGGTCTGGTCACTGAAATATGTGTCCTGGTACCAGCTGAAATTTCAGAATTTGAGATTCACTTTATATCAATATTTTAATACATTAAAGTAGAAATTTTCCAATATATGGACATTGTATGCCCATTAATTGGGGTTGTCAACTTTACTGGAGTAAGAAATGTCCAGCTGGTTAAAGCACATTTCTGGGTATCTTTGTGGGTGACTGGCCTCCCAGCCAGGGAGCTGAGGAGCAAAAGATCCACCCCTGCTGTGGATGGCGCCAACATTCAGGCTCATAGCCCGGATGGAATAAAGCAGGAAAAGAAGAAAGAAGAGGGCCCGTTTTGGTTTTTGTTTGTTTTCTCGCCTCCTGCTTTTTTAGTAGCTCTTGCAATATATAGTTAGCACACTCGGCATCCGGCATCCGGATTTGGTACATTTGCATCTTGACCCTTGTTACTTCCCCTTCCTCCACCCTCCCTCTGCTCCCAGATCCCCTTCCATGGAGTGCCAGTCTTCTTGAGCTCCAGTCTCCTCTCTGCCATTGCCTTTGGTTTCCAGTTTCTTCAACCTTCCAGCACAGACACCAGCGGCCCTCCAGTGAGCTTCCAGGCCTGCGACTTTGGACAGTGCTGCCTCCTTGATCCCTATGTGCTGTGGCCTCCATCTCCCGGCTCTGTAGAGCACAGATGGCCACTGAGGAAGCTCTAACCTTTGACCTTATAATTCTACCTAAGGACCTTATATTTTCCATTAATTCTGTTCCTCTAGAGATCCCTAACTAATACAGGTAACCAATGGATAATAGGACAGAATGAAAGCCTCAAAACACAAACTTCTGCCTTTGATATTTGCCTGGTCTAAGGCTTGGGCCCTACAATTTATAAGAAAAAGAAAAGTTATCTTCCCTTCTTTCTTTCTTTTTCTCTTTTCTCTCATTCCAGTTGTTCCTTTCCTTTGAACATTTTCTTTCCTTTTCACAATATCTATTGTACCTTTTGGGTTTTATTTACTCTTTCAGGTTCTTACACTAGGGAGACAATACGATGTTTACTCATGTGGGTCCAGTTTATTTTACTTATGAGCATGGTCTCTAGTTGCATCCATTTATCTATAAAAGCCTCGAGTTTACTGAAAGGAACAGTTGATACTTAAATTGTTTCTGACCAGTTTTGCATGCTTATATCTGGTAATCCAAACAACTAATTTGCAGACAACAATATGCAATATAACAACCATTGGTGAACTACAACCATCTTGTTTAGTGACGCTCCATATCATTTCTATTTTTTTATTATCTTTTATTCTCTTTAATGGTTTGATTAATCTTGCATTCTTACATCTGGTGATCTGAGCAACTTTGTTGAAGATAACAATATGTAATATAACAGCCACTGTTAGTTCCTATCATTTTGTTTTGAAACCCTGTATCATTTTTATTGTTTTTGCCTATGTTGTTATTATTTTATTTATTTTTAAAATTATTCTCTTTAAAGTAAAAAAAAAGTTATCAAAAACCAGGGCAGGGGTGGAAGGGTGATGTTTTTCTACTCAGTATCCTCACATTTTTCCCATCTGAAAGGTTACTTTTTTGTTTTCAAATTCTTAACATGGTACAAAGAGTGATCCAGGAATCATTCGGTTGCGAGAAACACACACCCACATAAACTATTCCAATTAGCAAGCTTACTGAAAAGCTATCAGGGAGCTCAAGGAAAGAAAGTGCTGGCGGTACACTTGGGTTTCATTTAATCCAAAAATTGTAGGGCAGCCAGTTTGCCTGTCTGTTGCTCTAGCTGCATCCCACCTCTGCCTCTGTCTACATGACCCTCTTGCCTTTAAACTATTTCTTGGAGGGGCTCTTTAGTTTTGGCTTCAGAGGCCTCAGTGGCAACTCAAAATTCAGCTCTAAGTGATTGTGCAGCTCAATATCCAAAACAAACGAACTCAGTATCCCAACTCCCAATTCCTAGGAGAGAGAAGGAATTCAGCTTGGAAGATGTTTCCATCTCTGATCCTATAACTGGCTAGCAAAGGACAATTTTAGGGGTAGATAATCTGCATACCAGTGTTAAACTTTTCAGCAGATATTTAGAGAGCCGTAACTTATCTCAGAGCAATGTGTGAGAATGAAACACTAAGTCTTTATAGTACTTTAACATTTCAGAGATACATGAATTTTTTAAAAGGGGAGAAAGATTTATAAGACAGTGTAGATCAGCTCCATCCAGTTTTCCTCAGTCTTTAGTCTGAAGACTTGGATTCTAAGTCCTCCAAGTGAAATGTGCGTGATGCTACTAGGAATTGCAGGGTGTTTGATTCCAAAGTCCTAAAATGTGTAGACCAATCAGAAATTTTATAGCCACTTTACATAAAAATTCTAATTATCTGACATATTTTAGGGTAAGGGTTAAGAGATGTTCTGCCAGGAAGTGAGGAAATGATGGAGAAAAGAATCCATCCAAAAGATCAAGAGACAGAGGGAGGAGAAGGGAGGGGAGGGGAAGGGACATAGAAAGAATTCAGATGTGTTGTGCACATGGACCAACTCCCCACAAGCAATCTAATCATTAGTACTCAAACATGTCCTAATAAAAATAAAGATTAAAAAACTCAAGACCTCTTAAATAATTTTTGAATGCAGAACATTCCGGAACACCCAAGGCAGAGAGACCACAGGAAACAGGAGAGATGTGCAGAAGCATTTAGTTCATGGGATCTTTTTTTATATGTGCTGGAATTGTCTCCAGAGCTTTCCCAACACCAGAAAGAGGAAAAGCCTTCACGTACTTTCTTCTGTTTCTTCCGTGTAGCACAAACCCCAGCTCCCTGAACATAACATAGTCATTGATCAAATCATTGACTATAACAAGGTAGTCACTGATCAAGTTTCATGTCAATGAGTATTTCTTGCCTAATCTTGTGAGCCTTAGTCATTTCTTATCTTGCAAGAACCAGATCATCAAACTTTCCACTAAGTGTCAACAACTATTGTGCAGTTGTGAACTACAAGTAGTAGAAACTCAGAGAGGTTTCCATTTAAGCAACTTATTGATGAGCACATGCTGCCACCTTTTTTCTCGTGGCTAGTAGTTTATTTCTAATCTTGTGGGCTTTGTGATGTTCCTACCAAGTCAGTATTCTCAATTTCCTAACTTGTTTATGCCAGTTGCACTTTTTTTGATAATATAGGATTCAATTCAGTGACATAGAATGATAACAAAGCAGTGAGGAAAGCCAGGTACGGTGGCACACACCTGTGATCCCAGCACTGGGGAGGCTGAAGCAGGAGGATCACTGCAAGTTCAAGGCCAGCCTGGGCTACATAGTGAGTTCAAGGTAAGCCTGAACTGGAGAACCATGGGAAGATGGCGACCAGGTGAGCAGCAGAGGGGATCTCTCCCAGAGACCGATCCTTTGCGCGCGGCTGCCCGGTCCATGGATGCAAAATTCCAACTGATCGGGCAGCTCTCCGCGGCCTGAGCATTAAAGGGCCGGCTGAGAAGCCGCGCGGCGAGAAGTGGACGGAGCCTGAGAGCTGGGCACCCGGTCGTGCGTTTGGGCCGCAGCTCGGATCAAATCGCGTACACCCAAGAGAGCGAGTGCGGAGGGAAGAACGGCTTCAGCTCCTGAACCCGACCGGCTCAGAGGCGGCTGTAACCAGGATTTGTTGGAGGCAGCAGAGCAGAGGAAACTCAGAGAACGCGCTACTGGGACAGACTGCGCCAAACCGGGCAGGCTTCCGGGATCCCACTCAGAACCCCACCCCCGCAGCCGGCGCTGCGCGAACTGGAGCAACAGCGACCGGCGGGATCTCTGAGTCGGGAAAAAGCGCCATCCAGGGAGAAACATCTGAACGGCATTCCTGTCTGCACGATCACTGGGTGAGTTAAGTGCGTGCTCTAACCGGTTTTTCCTGAATCGGGAAGAAGCTCAGCCTAGCGAGAGACATCAAAGCAGCTTGAAGGTCTGCGGGGTCTCCCGGGTGGGAAGACCTAGGTAGGCACCCCAACGGGATTTGTGAGGGGGGAAGGAGCTCCACCCAGGGAGGAACACCTGAGTGGCCTGTCTGCAAGAATCCTGGGATGGGGAGCTGTTTATTCGCCGCAGCCAGGTCTTGGGGTAGGGAGTAGAAGCGGAAATCTCAGCAGACAGCTTAAGGGACATTCTCCCAAAGAGAAGG
>PVLD010022828.1:0-28570 GCA_004027595.1 Dinomys branickii | reverse complement strand
GGACTTTCCCACGTCTCGCCCCGGCAGCCTGGTCCGCCCTACCACATCTCCCCCGGCATCTCAGAGAAATACGCCCAGTTTAAACTTCCCAGCCGAGGTCCCGGCATTCACGCTCGCCAAGTCTGTCTCGAGCTGGTGGTGTTTATTAAGGAGGTTCGCTCCCTTGCTGCTCACCTGGTCGCCATCTTCCCCGGATCCGCTTCATTACTTTTTTAAAGTTCTTGTTTGATACTTTGGGTGCTGTGATTTTCAGGCCTCCTTATGTTGTTTATTATCAAACCTGTGTTAGTATCAACAGCACATAAAATTTCAAATACAAGGAGCACATTGTTGGTTGCATTCAGCAAATTATATCTGTTCAAACCCCAGTGATTCAGAAACTCCTATGAAAACTTATCTAAGAAATTTCTATCTTTCCTTATATTAGTTGGTTTTACAAACAAATTTGAAACAAAGTGGGTTATGTATGAATTTATAAGTTGATGCAAATTTCTTTATTGTTTCTCTGACATGTGCATTAATAAAAAGGAATCAGTGGTGATGGCACATGGCCTGCAATCCCAGCACTCTGGGAAGCTGAGGCAGCAATAGTATAAATATGAGCTCAGCCTAACCAATTTAGAGGTGTAGAAACCCTGTCTCAAAATAAAAATATAAAAATGTCCAGGTATGTAGCTTAGTGTGAAGGCCCTGGGTTCAATACATGTTGTCACACACGCCCTCTCTCTTTCACTGTATATATAAAGCAAACCATATATATTATATACTATATATTATACATTGTCATATATATGTCACATATATAGCCTGTATATTATATATATTTTGCCACATAGACATAGATAGCACACAGAGAGAAAACCATATGAATGTGTGTGTGCATGTGCATATATATCTATATATCTTTGATATAGTCCTGTTACATGTTAGGCTTAGGACCAGAAGAATACATGCACTGACATTGACCTAAAAATACTAATAGATTTAATATTTGTTAAATATATGCTATATATTATTCAATGTACTTAAATACATTTTAAAATTTAATATTCACAGCAATATAATGCCTTGACCTGAAAACCACATGTATTACCAAAGGAAATTCAGACATGGGGATGGTTTTCTAGAAGTTTCAAGCCTATTAAGACTATGAGTAATTAACTAATAGAGAAATGCACTTAATTTATTGTTAAGGGAAAGGATAGAAAATATGATGCATTATATTATCATGATAAAAAATCCCAGATGCATGGGGAAAAATCTGGAAAGATATTATCAAAAGTAGTCATAGTTACTTCTGGATGGTGAAATTATAGGTTTGTTTGTTTTAATTAGTATTTTCCTTTGTCTCTTAGCTTTTATGCAGTGAATGTGTTGATTTCATAACTGGAAAACAAGGTGTTTTTCCTTCCACAAACTCCCCTTTCCAAAATGCTAATTGTAGTATTATTTCTCATATAGTTGGCAGTACTTTGAATGTCTAACAATAGAAAAATTGTTTAATGAAATGTTATCTGCCCAATAGAGTATTATGAAATAAAATGATTGACATTAAATACAGGTAACAAATTTGGATAATATTTATTAGAGGATGTTCTGTGAAGTCAAGGGGAGAAGGAAATATTTATACTAACAATTATTGTGGTTTACACTAGTAGTGATGTAGGTTGTGATACGCACATAGTGAAAGACTACAATGTATAGAATAGTAAAAGCGTGTTGTCAGCAGGACAGAAACATTTTTCAAGTGTTTTAATTCTGGACGATGGAGTAAAAGTAAGTAAACTCTGTGACTTGGTAAACAATCAGATATACTAATGGAAGGACATCTAAGTGAAAGGCATGGTCTGGTTTGCTAGTGTATAAAGATGCTTGTTTCTCAGAAGGCAGTAACATTAGACAGCATGGATTGACTTTAAAGTACTAATTCTCATAACATTTTTGGCATCATCAGAAACGATGTGTTTGCACCTGCAGAACAGCCTGCCGTTTCTTCTCCTCTATCCTTGCCAGAGCTATTGCTACAGATTGCTGCTACCGCAAACTAGAAAGCAACCTGAATAAAAGCTTCCCAGACAGCTTGTCTTGGCTGCTTTGACAAACGCCATGTATTCTATCCCCGAGGTCATGGCAAATGACAGGGTGAGCAGAGTGGATAGGAAATGCTTCTTTGGTACTGCACGTCCACAGTTTGCTGAGTAAGCTAGGCTGTGCAGAAAGCCAGGAGCTTGCAGCTGTACAGTTCTGGAGGAATTGACATAGGCAGAAACGTACCTTCTGCTTGGCAGTGGACGTGCACTTTCAGCACGCATCCTGCCTCTGGAGTACTGGAATAGAAGCTGGCTGAGTGCCCAGTCTCTTTCAGAGACCAGGTACAAAGCAAACCAAATGTCAAACTCCTGGGCTTGAACCAAGTGACTCATCAGCCTCCCTCACTCTCCAGTCTGCCTCCCATGCAAAGGTTGTTACTGGCAGATAAAAATGCAGCAATCCAGTTACTCTGTTGTGTGCCAGAAACCAGAGTTTACCACTAGTCATTCAACGTTAGCTATCATTGTGAAATTGTTTGTGTGTATGTGTTTTAAGAATTTTAGCATTCTGTTGATTTTTCATGAATTGCAACTCTATTGTAGAAATGTGGACTTCTGAAGTTGCTGTGACAAATCAAGCATTGATTTTGATTAATTCCTGGAATCTCCTAAATATAGGATGAGGTATATGGCACAAGCTTTGGATTGCTTCCTGAGACACGGAAATCCAAAAGTTCGAAATATTTTTGAAACTAGATATTATACACATGATCATGATTTTCACTGCAGCATTTCAATTGTAAGTTTTCAGCTGGGAATTTGATATTCACAAAAATTTTGCTGACCAGCCTTCATACTAGAAATATCCTAAGGATGGTGCCAGAGGAAACAAGCCAAGTTTGTAAATACTTTAATGGCGCTGTTTGTTCTCCTTAACAACAGTTTTCAGTGTCATCGGTGCAGTGCAGTAGACTAATATCTAGACAGTGCTAATATCTGGAGGATTAGATTGACATGCAGCACCAAGCATGTGAACGTTTGAGGAGAATACTGTGTTTAGAATTATGAATGGAAATCATCACTGAAAATTGTTTAATCTTGCAAAAATATCATACTGGTAGTAGTCCCCAGTGGGGTGCTTAATTCCTAACCATTCAAAAAAGGAGGTAACTGTATTTGTGATGAAAATCCAAACCAGTTTAAAATGAGCTTTTGTTGTATGCCTGTCACGCCCGTTGCCTTACTCCACCTACATTGCCTTTCTGAGACGTTTTCTTTGGTGGAAACGTTCTCTTCCACTGTCAGTTATGTTTTTGCAGGGGTGGGATTTGTTTATTCCTAGCCTTAGGATTGCTTTGTGGTCATCTTAAATCAAGCTGCTTATCTCATCTTTGCACTCGCAGTAAATGGTTCAGAGGTAAGCACATAAAACGGTCAAGAGCACTAAAATGCGAAGAAGCATTTGTTAAAATTCCTGCAAAAGAGAAACTTCTACACAAGCTTATAATATGGCATCTATTTAGCTACCACTACAAGTATACTGTATGCATGTGCTTGTGTTTTGCATGCATGTATGTGTGTGTGTGCATGTTTGTGGGAAGGGTTTGTTAGGCAGTTGTCTTAGTTACTTTTCTCTTATTGTGCAGACAAAATATTGGATGCCAAAATTAAGGAGCAAAGGTTTATTTAGCTCACACTACATGGATGTTTCAGTTCACAATGAACTGGCTCCCCGGACAGGTGGCATGGCAGAAGGGCAACTGTTCATGGTGACAAAGACAGGAAAAGCAACAAGAGCAAAGAAGGGGAAAGAGCAAGACTCTGTTCCTCCACTGTATTGTAAGCAGGTCACCTGCCCTAGGGTGGGTGTAGAACTCAAATGATCTCGATGCTCTGCTCTTGAACACACTCAGGATGTTTACAAAGTGAGGACTTGAGCTCCTGCTAAGGGAGGAGCTTGTAAACTTCTCAAGTTGACACAATGAATTAACCATTGCAACATCTTAGAACATAAAAAAAGGAACCTAGGGCATGTCCTCTACCATCTAGGTTGTAGAACTCCTGAGTTACCCAGTTAAGTTTCTAAACTACTCAAGCTGACACAATGAGTCAACCATAAAAATTCATCCTCTGTCAATTTGGCAACTGGACCCATTTCTTCAAGCCAGTTTCCAGATACAAAGACACCCAGAATTAAGGAAGGAATGTTTATGTAGCTCACAGTTTGTGGAGGTTTCAGTCATACTTGACTGGTTCCAAAGCAGAGTGGCACATGGCAGAGGGAAACTATTCATGGTGACAAAAAAACAGCAAAAGCAAGAAGAGAAAAATGGGGGAGCAGCAGAGGGGAAGAGCAAGCCTCTTTCCCTCCCTTGTATGCAAACTACTTGCCCCAATGCGGGTGCAGTGCTCACACCCATAATCGTAGCATTGGACCATGGATCAATCATAAACTCTAGAGGCCCACTTCATGACTGCATGAGGCTTTGAGGGGGATCCAGACACAAGCCATAACATTCCACCCATGTTCCCCCAAAGACTCATGTACATCCCTTTATGCAAAAGACATTTTAGTCCATCTCTTAGAGTTGCCAAAGTCCTAACAGTTTCAGCACTGTTGAAAAGTCCAAGTCCAAAGTCTTCTCTAAGATCTAAGGCAAATTCTTAGCCATGAACTCCTGTACAAATTATAAGTTAAACACTTCCAACATTTAATGGCACAATATAAACATTTTCATTCCTAAAGTTACAAACAGGAGGATATAAAGGAATGGGACCAAAGCAAGTCCAAACTCCAGCAGCACAAACATTAAGCCCTGTATTTCCATCTGTAGCATCTGAGACAATGTGGAAAACATGTGGCAAGTTGTGAGCTCACAAGGGCTTGGGTGACTCTGCCCCTACACCACTTCCAGTAGTAGCAGCTTTCATGGTTTCTCTCTTACATCTATTTCGCTCCCTCCTTGTAGCTCTCCTTAGATGATTCACATTCTGGACTTTTCCAAACTTCTGGGGTGTCCATTGCACCTTTGGCTTCACCTTCACAGGCTCACACATTGTCTTCTAAGGGGCACAATGCCTGGCCTCCCAAGCCTTCTAAAGTTGGTGTGGAAACCTTCCTGAACCCACAAATCTTGCATTGTGCATGTGACTAAAACCAGTGCTACTTGGATGCTGCAGAGGTTTGCTGCTAGCTGTAGCTGCAGCCAGGATTTTCTGTCCCTTAGCTGTAAGGGACCAGTGCTGGGGTCACTGGGCACTCTAAATCCAATTCTGAGGAACAAAATCTCTATGCTGCCATATCTTGAACGTGGTGCACTGCTGCTTTCTCTTCAAGGTAAAAATCTTCCAGCTTTCCAGTTTTGATGCTGCAATGGGTGGAGAATTGCTACTACTTGTGATACCCTCAGTCCATCTTTTATAATTTCCTGTTCCTTGTCAGCAATTGCAATCTCCTCAGCTCTATCTTTGTAGTCCATGGCTTTACTGGTGTTTCCTTTCTGGCCAAATTCACAACATTTTAAATCATCCTGCTGGGCTTTTTGCTCTTGATTCTCAACACAGGCTTGGCTCATGGCCCCTGACAGCAGCCCCTCATCACCAAGTCAACATACAACTGCCCTGAATTTCTTCTGCCAGATTAATTGGTTGCTCCCCTTAATCTCAGTCTGAGATGTAATGTTACTTTTAATATTCTGTTCTTGGGCTGAATTTCTGGAATCTTTATTATATGCCTTGATGTAGATTTATTTTGGTCATGATTATTTGAGGTTCTATATGCCTCACTTACTTGTATGCCAAATCCTTATTCATGTTGTGGGAAATTTTCTGGCATTACTTCTGTGAAGAGGTTTTTTAATGGCATTTGAGATGTCTCCAATTTTCTCATTGACTCTAATATGTTTTATGCTATTCTTCCTTGCTTCATCTTGAAGCTCTGGGATTGATTTTTCATGTTCCCTTGCTATATTTAAGAAATCTTTCTTTTGTGGTGGGCAACCGCAATCTTATAGTCTAGATCTAATATTCTATCTTTGCTTTTGTTCAATCAATTGTGTATACTTTCAATGAAATTTTTCATCTTCTGGATACATGTTTAGATCTGTTTCATGGATTCTATTTCTTTCCTATGTTTGACATTCATAGTTTCCATTTTCCTAAGATTCTCTTGTGTGTGTGTGTGTGGGGGTGTACGCTAGGTTTGTTGGGTATGTCTTTCAGTTTTATTGGCATTTCTTTTTTATTTTAAAGAGGAAAAAATAACAAACTAACAACAACAAGACAAAACAATACAGGTTTCAAAACAAAATGATGGGAATTAACAATGTTTGTTATATATTGTTATCTTCAAGAAAGTTGCTCAGGTTACTGAATGTAAGAATACAAGATTCATGAAACAAATGACAGAATAAAAAGTAAAAAAATATTAGAAATAATATAGAACTTTACTAAACAAGAGGATAGGAATTCCACAATAGTTGTTATATTGCATATTGTTGTTTTCAAATTAGTCATTCAGATTTCCAGATATAAGCATTCAAAACTGGTCAATAACAAAATTAAGCATTAACTTCTCATTTTCTATTTTTTATTTTGTTTTGCTTTCTGTGTTGGTGCTTGTAGATTTTTTACAGTAGATAGATATTTCACTAATACTGAACATTCCCTGGGAAATGTCTATTCCTTGGAGATGTCTTCCAGGTGTAGGTGGTTCTTGTACGTTGTGTCTATCCCAAGATCCTACCTTCTGAGTTTATTAAGGATGAGAAGTTGCTATCTATTTGGATCAGTAGCCCACATTTTGATCCTAGACTGTGATGATGGTTATTACCTAGAAAATCACAGTGCTGTCATATGTGGGAGAAAAATTGATTACAGCTGATGGGTTTCCACCCTTAAAAAATGTCTGACCAAGTTACCATGGTGACAAGCCAATATGGTGCAGCCCAGAAACACCATGTACTGAGTCCTGCCTTTCTCCTCCCCTGGCCTGGTTATAACTTCCTGTTTCCTGGTTACAACGTCCTACTTCCTTTTTCTGCCTCTGCCCAACCACCATCTGTCCCATCACCCAGGCTTCCCCCTAAACCCCACCCCCAGCCTGGCCCTATATAGCTATTGTTCCCAGCTCCCTGAGCAGAAGATCTTTATGTCCCTCTCATCAGCTTTCCCATGTCTGACAAAAGACCCTTTTTACTGTTTCATCTCTTACTTGCTCCAAACCTTATGACAATACATATGGTATCCTGGCTAAGTTAGTACCATTAGCAATAATACTAGAACCAAGAACAGCCTAGCAAGGGACAAACTATGGTAACTATTAATCTTGTAGCTTAAAGTATAATCTTAAAGTATAAATCTTGTAGCAAGCACTACAATTATATAATACAATCCAACATGTACCAGGAACTTGTATGCAATGAGTTTCCCCTGGTAGATTAATTTTATACTTGAAGGTATTTAAGAGAGATAGGAGATCAAATAGAGAGATGAAAGAAAAGAAATATAGTAGAAGCAAGGCTGTAAGGCAAAGGATGTTCATCCAAGTTTTGGGAAACTGGAGAGGAGCGCAGGAGAGAAAGAATGGAAGAGGGAGCAAAAGAATGTTGACATGAACCAGAGAGAGAAGAGACTGTGTTCACTCCTATGAGAGTATCGTGAGATCAAGAGGCATAACTGAGGGAAGAGAGAAAGAAGACTAATAGAACAAAATAAAAATCAAGATAAGAAACATAAGTAGTCAAAACAAAATGAACAAAAATAACAATTTTTATTGTTTTTTAAAGAAATCACACCACCCAGATTGAAAAAAGAAAAGCACTCAAACAAACAAAAAACCAGTAAAATTCTTCTTGTGTTCACAGTTCTGTAGTTGTGTCCGAGTCAGATCCCAGAAATGTGCTGTGTACTGCAGCCAAATTTGCAGTAGGGTTGGTGCAGGGTGTGGGCCGATTTTGGCCTCTGGACGTGTGGGCTGGAACTGGTCTTCTGCTGACATTTTGGACGTTGGTTATCCTTCACTGTGTTTATCTCCATGGTGCTCTCCCAGTTGCTGTGATGCCCTTAGCTAGGGAGATCCTGGTATTGCTCTCAGACCCATATACATTTGGCTCCTTACAGACCTTGCACACCTTTATCTTCTTCATACCACTAGCACCTTCCCCCCATTGTAGGGGTGGGGGGCGCCCTTGTCCTGCCACAGCAAGCTGTTGGGGTGCTTGCCTGGTTGCACCACAGGACCAAGGTGGCAAGCTGAGTCTGGATGGTTCCGGCTCTTAGCTCTTGGCAGAACTCCTCCTAATCTGCTTCCCAGCTGATAGAAGACCACTGTGACTGGATGGCTGTTCCCTCCTATTCTGAGATTTTGACACTGATGCAACCTGGGGCTATTCTGCTGCTGAGGTTTGCCCAGAACACTTCATCTCACGCACCAACTGCTGGTTCTGTGAGGCCTCTTGGGAAACAGTGTCCCACTGTGCTAGGCCCACCCTACAGGGGCATGACTCGTTACTTTCTGGAAGAAGTGCTGCAAACGGTAAGTTCATGGTCATATTCCCATGTGTTCTCATATGTTGGACAGGTGCTAATTCTTGGCATATGTTTTATCATGATGTAAAAGAGAGGAGAGGGGTCTGTTTAATATAGACTAACAAAGGTTTATTGAATACCTAATACAGATTTTCCATTCATTCTGACTGCTTAAAATTTAGATCCCTTTCTTATGAACACCTGAAAAAAACCTAGATATTTCCTTTCTTAGTCTCCCTGGAATATAATCTATGGGCAGATGATTGATTTTGTTATAAAAGATGTATCTACCTCAGAATGTCAGGTCAAAAGCAATTGATGTGAATGGGCAGGGCCAATGAGGAACCTGTTTAGTTGTGTATGACAATGGTAGCAACACTGACCAGATCTATTATCTAGAGACCACAGTGGATGTAGTGTGTAAGGTAGTGTATTGTGTCAGTCCTATCAGAAGTATTTCTAAACCCATGGCAGTAGTGCTTTTGCTGTTCATTTCTTTGGATATTTGGCAGATTTATTGGCCTTTATGAACCAGTGATGTCTGAAGTGTCTGCAAAAATCAGAATTCTGTCTAAAGCTTGGCTAAGCTCCAATCAGAAAACAATAACAGTAGTCCCTAGCACTTTAGAGCAAATTATAAGCTCTTTATCCAACAATTCTTTTTCTTTTGAAAAAGAGCTTTTGCCTTTCTCCCGGCCCGTGGAAAGATGAAAAGCCTTAAAATAGTTCATTGCATGATTCTTATCAAATGTTAGTGAAACTACAGGCCTAGGTTTGAACAGTCTTTAATGCACAAATAAGATATTATACTTTCAGCTTACACTCAAGTTCTCCAGCTCCTCTTAAATGGCAGCTTTGTCTTCATGGTCCAGTGTACTGACGTGGATCTGCCCAGAGTGCACTCTTTAGGAATGGGGTTCTTCTAGTGTGATCTGCAGAATAGGCTTGGAGGGAAGCAACACTCACAGAATGCAGAACTTGAAATTTTGTCTATATTTTATGGAAGTGGAGATACTGAGAGGCATGGATGTATCCTTATTCATAAGATGTGGCAATAAATGTAGTTATAAGATCAGGAAATTGAAATACACCCAATTTAAGGCAAGGAATTAAGCTCTATAAGGTGGGCCTCTCAGAATGTGTCCAAAAATACTATATCCCATACGAATGCTAACCAAAATGCTATTCCTGCAGTAAATTCACTTGAATAGGAAACTCCACAAGCCAGAACACTGAAAGGGAAAATATACACAGAAAAACGTGCCCAAGCTCATCAATTAGGAAAAATGCAAATTAAAACTCCCAGGAATTCCCATTAAACATCTAAATTTCAGAATGACTGAATTTAAAAGACAGAATATTGTCTAAGTGTTAGTCCTCACAAGTTGGCAGTGTGGGAGCAGCTGGAACTTTCTACCTCTACTGGTAGAAATATAAGTTGTAAATTTCTACTTTGAAAATTGTTCTGGAGTATTTACTAAAACAGCATGAACACATTCTTTGATTCAGCAATTCAGTTCCTATTTACATATTCAAAGCGATTTTGTGTATTGTGCATCAAAATATAATTTAAAGTGTACATGAAAAGTCATAAAAGCTAAAATGCGGGAACAATAAAAATATCTATTAATTAGAATGTATGAGCAAACTGTAAATGCAGATAATTCAATTTCATAGAGATGAAAATGCAGAAATAAATGCTACATTTAACAAAATGAGTCATCTCACAAACACCATGTATAATGAGTAAATCATAAACATGAGAAAACATATGCAGAAACTCATTCATGTGAAGTTAAAATATAAGTGAAATTAACACAGTGAGTTACAGATTCAAGAAAGAAAGGAAAATGTACAGGGGGCTTCCTGGGTTGTTGGTCATGTTCTGCTTCTTGTTCAGGTTGCAGTTACAAGATTGTGCTTGTTTTGAAGACAGGAATCAAACTTCACTTTGGTGCACATTTCTGCATGATGTTATTTCAACGAAAATGTTTAGTTACATAATAAAATGTAGGACATGTTTAATGGCAGAACATAGGCTAGCATTTTGAATTGAAAAAGCATTAATGATTATAATGAACTGAAATAGTATTAAGTATCCAAAAATACAAATAATATTATTGCATTCACCATGATAATAATGTTAACAAAGCACATTGGTCATCTTTGTTACTTGCTAAAGCACCAATATATTTTCAGTGAATTCAGCCTTGGTTTAATTATGTGCGGTTACTTTCACTTTCAGCTGTTAGACTCTTCTGTGTGTCAGAGATCGGGTGAGGTCTGGGGGTCCTCCTGAAGAGTAAAGAGCAGCGTGTGCTGGTGGCCTGCATGCCTGCCAGCTCTAGGGTCTAGGTTTCTTGAAGGCTACTGTTACAATTCTTCATCTAGAATTGTTGAATGGTTACTCCTAATCTAACTAAAGCCAGAGAAATTTGTTACTCACTGAACATGTGAAATTCTCCATCACCGTTAATATCCAACTATAGACACGTAAATAGAGGTGCTCCTGGGAGGGAGGCGTGCTGCGGCCGGCCCTGGGTCCTTAGAGTAGGGATGTCATGGGGCAGTGTGGGTGCCCTTTGCCCTCCAGCTTGTGTTTCTAACTATGCAAGAGTGGTGTAAGCAAAGGAATGGAAGCACAGGGTTGGAAAAGGGAGGGACAATTCTTAAGATGACTCATTTCTAAGGAATTTCTTTGTGTTACTTTCTTACATGTACCAATTTCTATTTCACTAGTTTTTCAGAAGTACATTCCCATTCAATTTTTCCTGGTCCTTTCAGATGCTTCTCTAACAATGTAAGACTGAGCCTCTCTATGCTGATCCAGAGCTTAGTCAAGAGATGGGGCCACATACCTGAAAGCTGGTTTTGGTTGCTGCTACCTTTGATCATGGGTATATTTACGTCCTCTTGTTTTACCTTTAATATGCAAATTGCTATCATAATACTTAAACTGTGTTTAAATGAAAGTAAGTGGTATCTCATTTGGCAAAAACATTTTAAATTTCCCAAGGAAATAACTAGGAACAAACAGACATTGAAAATATCTTCCTCTTCCTAGAATTTATCAAACAAAAGATCTGTCACTCCAAATGCAATAGTTAATTCTTTTCTTCTCTGGAGTCCCTCATGTCTCCACTGTTTTTGTGCAGCAACATTAATTTTAAGCCTATGTGGAATTAAAGCTATTTTAGTTAAGCATATAACTTGACACTTTGTAACCTTAAATTTGAGCATTATAAAGCTTTTTATCATGGTCAATGAACTAAGCACTCCTGGGGCTTTTATAGACATGATTAGAAAGGGTAAATATCCAATTATTCCAGAGGTAAAGGTCCAAGATCTGCAGTATCCAGCCAAGAAGTTGAGCCTCTGAAAAAGCTTTCTTTCCTGGAAATGTGTTTGGAATGTTGCTGAGCCAACAAAAATCACTTATAATGGTGGAGTAGAACTTTGTATTTATCATTCATTCAACAAATATATATTGTTTACTTTAATGCATTCTAAGCACTGGAGACACAGTAGAGACAGCATTGTTCTTATAGACTCAGATATCAGGGGAGGAGAGAGAACAAACAGGAAGTGCTTGTGATTAAAGCAGAGTAGTAGTTCCAATAAAATAATCCACTGAAGTTAGCTAGAAAATGAACACACACTAAAGAGGAACGTCATGAAGGTATTAGGTGCTGACAGGAGAGTGGACAAGGTGCATGAGGTATGGAAGGAAACAGGGTCCTTGGCAGTGAGCCTCATGGTTATGGTTGACCCATCCCCACTCTCCTTGCTGAGGGACATTTCCTGACTCTGGACAGGTGGCTGAAAGGAATGACTCTGATGGCTTCATTTTAGGGGCACAGCAGTTAGACAGAGAGTTGAATAATCCCATTAGTGACATCCATCTAAAGAAGATATTCACAACAGCCCTTTTCCCAAACTGTAGAAGTACATACTTTTCAAGTACGTGTTAAACATTTACAAAAACTTGTTATGTATGACATATAAAACAACTCCCAGTGTATTTCAAAGAATTGAAGGAATACGGAACATAATGTTTCACCATAATGCAATCATGCCAGAGATCAGTAGTAAAAGGACAACTAAAATACCATGTGTGCTTTGAAGTAAAGAGATACATCTCTAACTAATCCATGGGTGAAAGAACAAGTAAAAACAATGGAAATTAGAAAGCTTTTGAAAGTAATGGAAATATAACGTCAAAAATTGTGAGATACCAGTAGAGTTGTATTTTGAGGGAAATTTTTAACTCTCGTTGTATATTTTAGAAAACAAATCAAGCAATCAATGAGCCCAACATCTGCGATAAGAAATTAATAATAAACATTGAATTAAACCCAAATAAAAGTAAAAGAAGGAAATTAGATGAGGAATAGAAATTATAAAAATAGAAAACATAAACAATGGGCATCAAATATAATCAATAAACTCTTAGGAAGACTGATCAGAAATAATAAGACTCAAATGATCAGAACTAAGCATATGAAAGAACAAATTTCTATCAAGCCTACAGGCATCAAGATTATGAAGTTAGTGTGAACAACTTAATGCTGATGTATCTGAACTTTTTCATCAGTCAGATAACATAAAACTGCAACTTACCAAAACTGATTATAAGAAGAAACAGATAAGACTGAATAATTCTGCTCTATAAAAGAAATCGAATCTACGGTTTAAACTTCCCACAGTGAAAACTCCAGGCCACTGTTTGCTTATAGGATACTCACTGTGTCTTCTGCTGATGTACACTACTCAAATCTTTATAAAAAACCAACATTGATCTAGATCCAATATCCTCTTTTGGAAAATGGAGTGACATCCTTTTAATGGTAGTCAGAGAAACAAAAACCTCACTGTTGAAGCCTTAATGAAAATGCCAAGCCATGAGAAATGCTTTTTGCCTATGGTGTTCATTACTTTACCCATAGGCTTAATTCTTACAGCAGCAATGGAAATAAGTGTTACTTTTCTTTTTAGATCTAGATGAGGGAAGGATGCTAAGAGAGGTTAGTAATTGCTGAAATTAGACTGCCAAAAGAACACTTATTAAGACTGTTAAATATTGCACTTAATAGAGAGGGACAGAATATGGACCTGAAGTTGAAAGGACTCAGGTACTGTACTCGTTAGAAGTGACCTTTAGTAATTCACTATGCTGTTTAAAAAAATGTTCTTATGTCTATTGAGAGGCTTATGGTGGGAATTAAATGTTTGTATGTGAGTGTTTTTATAACTAATACCAAGTTGTTAGCAGGTGCTTTTGATTTTTCTTACCTGCATGAACTAAAAAAGTATAGATTTGTAGCTTTGAGTATTCTCATACTTATTTCATTCACCTTTAAGAGTTCTGAGTGGTTTCCTCTGAAATACAGGAAGTTTTGCACTTTTAAAATGATCTCTTTGTCCTCACAAAACTCCCAGGGAGGGAAATGTTCATCTACTTTTTAATTCTGACATCAGTATAGGCACTTAGATGCTAATGTGATAAAAACCTCTGAAATAAATATTTTAAGTAGTATTTTACTGCTTTAATAAATGGTTTTCCTGTTGCCCTGATTTCTCATTTTGATTAGCAATACTGGAAAACACATAGATTGAGTTGTCAAGTCTCATCCATCATCAAAAATGAAGGAAAACATCAGGATAAGAATCTTAAATCACTTCCAGGAAATCTTTTTTGTTTCTTTAATCATGTCTCTGTGTTGCTTTGTTTTCTAATATCTTCCAAATTTGATACATACATACTCCAAAAAAGTAGTTTACTAAGTTCAGGATGAGGTAAGAATCACCTAACTTCTCTTGGCATTGTTCTATTCTTTAACAGTACTAGAAGAATTCATGAATACAAAGGTGGGTTACCAGTGAGACGGCCACAGCAGGTGATCAAATGAGTGGAAATTTTCCAGCTGAGTTTTAGGTGTGAATCATGGAAATCTAATTTTTTGACTTTCAAGATATCAAAACTGGAAGACTGTCACTGTTTATTTACATCCTCATAAAAACTTCTGAGTAAGATTGCACTTTCACACTTCTGGACAGCAATTCAAGGTAAGTCAGCAAAATTTCACATTTATTTCTCTGTATACACATTAGATAAGTAGCAGCAAAATTAAACAAACAAAAACATCAGATTTAGTTAGTACATAATTTTGATAACAGACTATATGAATATATGTGTGCATGTGTATATAAATATATGACTACATATACATATGAGAGGAAGAGAATTAGCATGCAAGACATAAGGAGAGAATAAAGTGCTTATAGAAAGACAAACAGGTGGAAAATTTGAAAGAGAAGTTAAAGCTCACAGAATATAAAATGAAAAGGTGTAAATATTTCACCATGTAGAAGAAAACTGTGAGATACAGTAGGTCATAGGAAAACTCTCAAGAGCCAGTAAGAGTTTTCTGAGATGGATGGAAGACTTAGAAAGCCTCTCACATATCAAACTAGACAAATCCACAAATAGATATATTATAATAAACTATAAAATGTTCAAAAAACAAAGGAAAGAGTATGCAAACAGTCAGAGACAGAAACTTTAACTGAGAGCCAAGCAGACTGGAACACTTATCTCACAACAATAAAAGCAGAAGAAGCACATGATATCTCCAGTGAGCTGAGAGAAAACACTGCAAAGGCCAGTCTTGAATTTGGCACATATGGAAAAGTTCTATAGGACAAAATAAAACAGGCTGAGACGCAAACATTGGAGCATTTGCAACCAATGCAGGGTGACTTCAAGAAGGAAAATTATCCTAGTTGTAGAAATGAGAGGTAAGGAGGAATGATAAAGAAAGATAATAAAATTCAACCCAAACACTGGCTTTATAAAATAAAAGCAACAATGATAAT
Source organism: Dinomys branickii (assembly GCA_004027595.1). Lineage (NCBI taxonomy): Eukaryota > Metazoa > Chordata > Mammalia > Rodentia > Dinomyidae > Dinomys > Dinomys branickii. The sequence continues at coordinate 13,136 of PVLD010022828.1, read as the reverse complement.
ATCTTTGGGAGTTTAAAAAACCACATAGTACTAAAACATAGAATAATAGGATACATGGAAAGCTGAAATAGCTTATTAGTTCTATTAATCAAAATATACTATAAACTATGAAGTGTTTCTGGGGATAAAACATATTTTATGATAAAAATATTAACCAAGAAGATATAATAATCAAGCCTGCTATGCAGCTAATACATGGCCTGGAAACTACATAACACTAGAACTGATCAAATAGAAATATGATTAATGAAACAGTAATACAGTAAGAGGTTTAAATACATGCCTGTTAATCATTAATTATTAGAATAAGTAGACAATGTATTATGATGATATAGAGTGTTTAATCTATGTAACTATAAACTTCTTTTAGAGCACAAAAATATAAGGAGATAATATAATGGCACGTTTTCAGTCAAAGGATGTTATGTCCATTTCATTCCCTAATTGCAATATAATGAACACATGTGCATAAATAAGCACAAAGAAATTTAAAAATTCCCCAGAAGACTTCATTAATAAATAAATTCAGCAAAATTATAGAGTACAAAATCAGTGTGCAAGAATAAGTTGTGTTTTATCACATTAATAGCAATGCATCCAAAAAAGGAAATCAATAAAACAATACTGCTATGAAAGCTTAAAAAAAGAAAACAATATTTAGAAGTAAATTTAATGAAGGTGTGAAATCTAGTCATTGAAATATGTAAATGATAGATTAAAGAAATTAAAGAAGACATAAATAAATGAAAAGTACTTTGTAGATATGAAGCATCAGTGTTATAAAAATACTCATACTACTCAAAGTGATGTACAGATGCATTTCAAACCTACCAAAAATTCAATGGTATTTCCTCTGAAATTAAAAAATTAATTCTAAAATTTGCATTAAGTCACAATAGATAATACAGTAATAGTAATATAAAACAAGAGTGAAGTTGGAAGCATAATACTTTCTTAACTTGCAATCACAAATTTATGGTGCTCTAATTCATTTGGTACTACAAATACACTCAACTGATTTTCAGTAATCCACGAAGAAAACACAGTGGGGAAAGGTATAGTCTATTTAACAAAATGATTTAAGGAAAACTGAATACTCACATGCAAGACAAAGAAACTGAACTCTCTTTTTATGCTTTAAGGGGTTAAGGTCCAAAATATGAAAGAATCCCACAGAACTAAATGCCCCAAGTAGCCCAATTTAAAAATAAGCAAGGTCTTAAATAGACATTTTTCCAAAGAAGGCATATATAAAAAAGTGCTCAGCATCACTAATGATCAGAGAAGTGCAAAAGAAAGCCACAGTGAGATACCACTTCATAGATGTTAGGTTGGTGGTTAACAAAACACAAGAGACAATTGTTGGCAGGAAAACTTGACTAACTTCATAGTGATAAATTTGAAAGTTCTGATGACTGACGGATAAGTTTCTAGAAAAAAACATATCTAACAAAACTGACTCAGGGAAGTCCAACAACCTTACTAGGAATATAACTACAAAAGAAAAGTTAAGAGTACGACCTCAGTGAAAACATTAGGAAAGATTAGAAAGCTTTTACCCATGAATTTCACTAGCATTTGAGAAATAAACAATTTCAACATTGCAAAATGATTGCATAAAACAGATAAAGAAGAAATATGGTCCACACTTGTTATGAGGCTAGCATTATTTTAATATGAAACCTGGTCTAGAATTGCACAGACCAATCTCATTTATGAACATCGGTGTAAAAATCATAAAAATAATATGCTAGCAAATGTATTATGATGATGCATCAAAAGATTATGAATCATGAGTAACTGAGGTGCGTCAGCACTGTAAAATCACCTAATTCACCATTAGCAGATTCAAGGTAGAGAAAAATCTCACGATTAAAACAGAGCCAGGAAAGTTTATTGAAGTCCAGTGTGATAAATTCTGTTATGTAAGCTAAAATCTCTGAGGACACTAGTCATAGAATGAACTTCCTCAGCTCAGGAAAAGGCATCCATGGAAAGTTATGTCAAACATAACAGCACTGAAAGAAGATTGAAACCATTTCTTTCTAAGATCAATAAGAAAACAAAGACACTAGCCATCACTACTTGCACTTAAAGTTGTACTGTAAGTCTATATCAGTTTAGTTAGGCAAAAACCCAACCAATTCAATCCAACAGCAACAAAACAAATGAAGGAATTAAAGTTGAAAAAATAATAAAAATATGATTATTTACAGATATTATGATTATGTAAATAAAACAGAGTCCACATGTACAGTTTTAGAAATACAAGCAACTTTACTGAAATATAGGAAAATCAATTGTAGCTTATTTATTTATTTTTACTTTGAACTGATAAAGGAAGATTGTATAAACTTATCATGTACAAAGGGGTGTTTTTAAACATGCAGACATTGCGCAGTGGCTAAAGTGAAACATCCTTTGTCTCACATACTGAATTTTTGTTTGTTCTGAGAATGTTTAACATGTACCCTGTGTATAGCTTTCAAGAATATACTATGTTGTTTTTAAATGTAGTCACCATATTGTACACTAAATCTTTTGAACCTATACCTCCTATCTAACTGCAATTTTGCATCCTTTGGACAGCAGCCCCCCCATACCAGCATCCTGCTCTGTCAGTTCAACCTTTTAAATGCTACGTATCAGTGAGATCATTTGTCTTTCTGTGTCTGGCTTATTTCATGCAACACAATGCCCATTAAGTTGATCTGTGCTGATAAAAGTGGAAGGTTTCTCTGCATTTTTAAGGCTGAATAATATTCCGTAGTCCATAATTACCACATTTAAAAAAATCCATTCATCTGTTGATGGACATTTAGACAGATCCCACATCTTGGGCATTATGAATCCTATTGCAATAAGCATAAGAGAGGAGATATTTCTTTGATATATTAATTTCATTTTTCCTGGATACATATCCAAGAGTGGGATTACTAGATCATAAGGTAGTTCTAAAAATATTACTTGTATTTTTTACAGTATGCATAGAAAATTTTATTGAAAGGTAACTAAAAGACACCATTTAAAATAACATTAGAATATAAAATACTTTGGAATAAATTTAAGCAAATATAATTAATAATTTTATGGGGAAAATCATAACAGCCTATGACTGGACATGATAGCAAATTTAAAGATGTGATACAGCAATATTCAGTACTGAAACACCAAGTGACCTGCAGATGACTCTCTTGTGTTATTATCAACTGATACATAAACTTAACGTGATCTTGACAACAATCTTACTGGTTCTCTGCTGGATTTTGATGAACTGAACACAGTCTTCAGAAATAAGAAAGTCTGCAAGGGGTTGGAACACCCCTGCAGAAGTACTTGACTCAGATAAATGCAAACTCACAGCAAATAAGTCAGCGTGGGGTTCATACGGTGATAGTGAAGAAGCACAGAGCAACTGAACGGGAAGCCCCAGGCCTGGGCACGTGTGGGGCATGGCTTTGGTCAAGCCAGCATGGCAGTCAATGGTGAATAAAGACTTTTTAAAATGCTGTTGAGCCAATTGGAAACCATATGAGAGCTTAAAAACTTCAATGTAAAAGCAAAAGTACAAGATATTTACAGGAGCAAAGTGGATAATGTACTGTATTTATGTCCACACAGTCCTGGAAAATTTCTTGTATGGGACACCAAAAAGCACAAATCATACAGCGAATGCTATTGAATTTCACTACATTACCAGTGAGGACCTCTGTTCATTAACAGATGGCTTTAAAACAAAGAGAAACACAATTGCAAAAGGGAAGAAAATATTTGCAACACACAAAACCAACAAAGAATTTTAATCCAGCTCAATATGAGTCATAACAAAAGGACATAGAAATATACTTAAAAGACACACATAAACATTTCACAAAAGAAGAAATGTGAATGGCCGATAAGTGCTCAAGAGTGTGCTCAGCCTCGCTAGTGATTACGGAAAGGAAGGCAACACCCGGTCACAGTGGCTAGTAACTCCGTGTTGGGGGAGCCACAGGTGGATGTGGGTCCAAAAGGCACTTCCCACAGGGGGAGGCTGGAGGGATCTGAATGGTCTGAATGTGCATCAGGACACATGGCCAAGAAGGTCCTGGGTCAACAACTATGGCACCTGTGGAGCTCAACAACCTTGACACGGTTAGGCAAATGTTGACACGTTACACAGTGAAATACTGGGGAGCAGTGACAGCTTGTATGTGACATAACTGGTAACGCATGTAGGGGGAAAAGGCAATGTATAGGAAAACATGTGTCTTTGTTACTTTCTTCACTGCTGAAATAAAATACCCAGCAGTCATAATTTAAGGGAAGAGGAATTTGTTTTGGCTTACAGTTTATAGAGGTTTCAGTCTACAACTGATGGCTTTCAGGCAGGGAGGGGCACGGCAGAGCAGAATTGCTTTTTGCGCAGCAGTTGGGAGGCAAAGAGAATCAAAGGGGGCACCTGGAAGGGAGGGAGACCTTTCCAGGCCACACCACAATGATGCACCTCTTCTGAGCAGACTGCCTCCCAGCAGCAGAGTGAGCTATGAATTCACAGTGGACACACCCACCCATGATTATCCCCCCAGGATCCACACCCTCAAAGCCCCACCTATTAGTGTGTGAGGGCTTGGAGCGATATCTAGGTAGAAACCATAACGGTGTGTACAACATCATTCTATTTATACAGTATTCAAAATCCATTCATAACGATGACTTTATTTTAGGCATCTAAAACCAACGTGGCTAAACCTGAGAGAAGAGCAAAGGGATGATGCTTTGAGAAGAATGTGCTCTCCTGGGAGCCGAGACCAACAGGAAGAGGATTGGAAGGAGAGGAGGGAGTCTTCCCAGAGCAGCATGGGGGGGGGGCTTCCTTCTGCTAAGGGAGGTGCTAGGTGCACAGGAACTGACATCACTTCTCTTCAGAGTTTACATGCATTTAATAAATGTTCTTTTGGATATAATAAAAAATTGCATATGTAATATGTAATAAAATAATAAAAACAAATTAATTCAAATGAAAGCAGAAGCACAGCTTTGCAATGGCTGCAGCGATCTGTAGCGTGAGGGTGGTCTCATACAGACGGATGTCCCCAGAGCCTTGCTGCAGTCTTGCTGGGGCTGGTGCTGTGTGACTGTGGACTACCAGATCTGGTGCTTTGGCTCACTTTCGGCCAGTGATGGCGCTGCAGGCTCGTGGCTGGAACCTCTGAGTGTTCTATATCTTGGCTTTAGTAATGAGAGTCTTAGGCACAAAGCAAGTGAGAAGCTGACTCTACATTGTCGTTGTTTCCATATTTACCCAGAGAAAGGAACTGTGCACAGATGTGCATCTGAGCAACCTGGGGATGAGCATGGGGCATTCGCTGTGTCTCAGAGTTGTCTACCAGGTGCTCCGAGGTCTCCAGTAAGACGTGTGCAGTAATGTCAGAGAAAGCATATCATTCCAATTTCTAATTGCATTTGTCTTCTTAACTTAGAAAAGCAGAGTATAACATATAACAGCACCAGCAAAACCTATAGCAACAAATAACCCTACCTGAAGTGTTAAATGAAACAGATAATACTAAACACGACTAACTAGGACAGCAGAACCAGCTTCTAATATTTTATCAAGACCTCTTGTCTAGGTGGCTGCCTGTGTTCTGCTTCCAGCTTTGCCATTAAACATTTTTGAGTAATATTGCAGAAGCCAAAAAACTCTCTGAATCAAATATTCTTGGGCTTTTGAGTATTGGTTATAAGGCAGGTGTTTTAAATGACACATTCTGAGTCCTTAAACCAACCCTATGTTTCTTAGCTATTGTCCCTACTTTACAGATGGAACAATGAAGGCTCAGGAGACTTTTTGGAAGTCAAAAATGGAGCTCAAGCCCATTCTCTCTAGCTCCAAAGACAGACAGGTCCTCTCAATTTTTTTCTCTTTCTTTTGGGAGTCTTTGGGGTAAATTGTGCTCTCCATGCTTTCTTCAGCTCTGAACTATAGAAATTGTGTAAGTGTAGGGCATAACAGCACCTAATTTGAGTTGTGCTCATTTAAGCTCCACAGTAGAATGCAATTTCAGGCTGAACTACAGGCAATCAACTTACCTGTTTCCAGCTGTCACTTAAAAGCTTCTCTTTTCTTCCCTCATTGTGTTAGTCATTCTGAATTTGAAGAACCTAGAAAAAAATCTAGTATTTTTAATCAAGAAGGAGTTTTATGGCATAATTTTGGTGTAGAAAAATAGATGGGAAGATAAATTTTGGTCACAAAAGAGTTGTTACTGTGAGGGCGTTTTAACCTTTAATCAAAAGAGGTCAAAACATTTGAAATTAGGATTTCATTATTGAAAATTTCATTCTCTTGTGTTGGCAAGTTAAGGCTTCTGATAGAGCAAGGGGACATACTGACTGCTTCTCAGATTCTGGGTGGCCCTGTAGAATGGCGTCATTGTCACGTAGAGTCTGGTAGAAAAAATTCCATTCATAAGATTCGGTTTGTGTTTGTATCATATGCCCACAAATGCTCCCATTTAGTGTTCGCTGGATAGAAAATAGGGCAATCCATCATCTATCTCTGGTTGAGCAATTTATTTCCTAAAAATACCATCTTTAAAAAGTCTGTTTCCATTATATAATTTGACCTTCTAAAGGAGCAAATAATGATTTAACTCAATAGCATAACTTGGAATCAAACAGTCAAGGCTTGCAGCTCAGTTTTGTGTTTTCAAATAAGTCAGCTGACATCTGTCTCTTTCTGAGTCTGTGATATGATATGCTCATACTTTTTTTTCACGGTTTTCTCCAAGAGTAGGTCTAGAAAATATTTGCAAAGTTCTTGATATGTGAGAGGCATGTAGGTTGTTGTTGCAATCATTATCATTTTGTATTTTTATTGCTATCAAAATATACTCCTCTAAGGGAGAATACTGTACATTTCAACATGAATACAAAAAACGTCTTACAGAAGGATCATAAAGACTCTTCTGGTTTAGACATTTTTGAGAAAGTGGTTTTGAACTATTCTGTGACCCCCCATTATACAAAAGGTGACGCCATGAGTGTCAGAAGCCTGTGATTCAACCACTCCCGGCTTTTTCCTCTTTGCTTTAATATTAGTTTTTGCATTAATTCAAATGGAATCCTCTGCTGGGCTGTTCCTCTGATGATGTCATTGCAGTACTTGAGTGAAGTGTCTTCATCTAGTAGGTGTCTAAGTCACATTTCTTTCAATTTGGATGAAAGGAGTGAAAGATCATTATTATACAAACATCAGGTTATGTCTATACTCTGTCATTCTTATTTTTTCTCAAAATAATTTATATCTTCTCAGTAGCAAAATGGACTAAACTTAAACTCTGTAAGAAAATGGGTGTTGGACATATTGCAGAAAAAAGAGGTATAGAAGATTTCAATGACATGTATGTATTTCTATCTATACACATATTTACACATGTAAAATACATCTTTGATCGTCTGGATCTGATAGAGAACAGTCATCCTGAAAATAATTATTACCTCCTAAATAATGCATGCTTAAAATAAGGGAAAATACATTCAATAATGAAAACCTTTCAGGAGGAAGGAAATCCCAGGGGAGTGGGCGGAGACTAAGGCAGGAAAAACAGTACAGCAAGTTGGGCAACGTGAACCATCAGTCAGTCGTGGAACCTCAGAGCACATGCTCAGAACACAGAGCCTGGGCTGAATTTGCAGGTCCCAAACCCGGAACTGGGATCAACCGGAGAAATACCATCTTAAATTCTTCATTTATATCTGGTGTGAAATCAAGCAGGCCTTTGATGGGACAGCTTGAATCTGACAAGAGGCCAAGTGAATTGCTGATAGGAAACTGTCCCAAACACCTTATTTGCATGAAGGAGAAGTAACTCGGAAACTGGACACACAAACGAGCCCTGCCCTTATCTTCGTGGGCACTGTGAGCCTTTTCAGCGACCTGCTCTCGTTCTTCAGAGTGTGTTTCTTTGCCACCTTCTGAAAATGCAAATCCTCTCTCCCTTCTCCATGCATCTTGTCCAGTTCTTTGTTCAGGAAACCAAGAACCTGGAAAACAGTCTCTTCAGGACCCCAGAGCCGGTATCAATGGGAACAGAGAACACTGAGAGATAGCAAAGAGCAAAGAGTGAAGCGAAATTCCAGCGTGTTCAGCCGGCATTTTCCAAGAGGGTACAAGGGTGCAGAGACGGAATTCTTACTTTCAGCTGAGGCTGGTCCAGAGGAGGAGACAGAAATGTAAAACAAAGTGAAGACAGGAGCAGTAACGTGCAATCACAGGAAGACATCTGGTGTGGAAAGTGTTAGAGATAAGGAATCACAGTGTGCAGAGGGAAGTGGTCGGTTCTACAGCTTGGTGGAGGGAAGGAGGTAAAGTTTCTTGAAATGTGGGTGATTGACTAATGGGGAGGGGTTAGGGAAGCATTTAAGGAACCGTCACTGTCTGGAGATCATCTTGGTCATTTATACAATGAAAGAGATCAGGCGGATGAATTCTAAAGTGTAGCTTTAAAAATACAGTTCTGTGAAACTGGAGCGGTAAAGTGAGCAGATGCTGAGTAATTTAACTCTCATGGAAAGATGTTAATTCAGCCAGAAGCCCTATTTCTTAGGATTCCAGTCTGAATTTGTTATCTCTTCTTTTTTAGTTCATGTGTTATGCTCAAAGACCAAATTAAGTCCAAATTAATATAACATTTTCATTCCAAGGGTCTGTATTAGAATCCACTCAGGCTAACACAAAGTCTCTGATTTTTTAAGTTAGATACACCTGGGTTCTGTTCTGACGTCTGCCACTGATTGTGAAACAAGCAGTGAGACTCAAGGTGAGGTCTCAGCAACATTCTGGACTTCCCACACCAGCAACACTGAGGGCGAGCTTAGCAATCTACCTTCCAGTGAGCTTTCTGGGTAAGGCTGGTGCACCCTTGAATATGGAGACAGTGCTTAGCCTCAGACTGGTGACTCACCATTCCCTGGGGCAGTGAGAAGAATGCTTGATTTGTAGAGTGCTCATCAGGCTTTAATAATACAATATTTATTACTTGACACATCACAAGTCCTCACCAGGTGATAGCCATCGTTTTTATTTTTTTACTAGCTAATAGTATTTTTATTTTGTTACTAATTAACAATTTTGATGAAGAAGGGCCTTAACCATGTTTAATACTAACAAATTTTAAATCAAAGCTTGTTCGATAAATTGTGTTTCTTTGAAAGAAAGGACCACTTTAGGTAAAGCACATGAGTTATTTTCCAGAGATGTTTCCTACAAAGCACAGTGATTAGATGGTTGATGAGACTTTCACCGTGTGGGTGTGGGGCTCTGAGCAAGCACCTACCGCACGTGCAGCCCCCTCTGGTTTGTCACTGTTGGCCATGACATAGAGAAAACCCTTTGGAATGACTGGGACTCTAGAGTTCAGTGTCATCACTAACCAGTTATTTCTTTAAGGCAGTCCTGAAGCTTACATGAACCTGTTTTACCATCAGTAAAACTAGACTCACACTACCTCCCACTAGGTGGTTGGTGATCTAGACACAAATAGGTTAATGCCCTTTGTTAATCACCCATTTACTGACGCATCTAAATTCAACTTCTATACAGTAAGGTAATTTATTGTATTGAACAAATATTAACGGTAACCTATGACTTTTGGAAACTATAAGAAAATAATTAGATATATAACAAAAGTTCATACAAAAGTACTTATTATCATTCTATTTGCAATACTGAAAAACTAGAAACAGCTAATGAGAGGATGACTGTTATGTTAATAAGCATGACATATAGTACAGAATTTTAATATTTAATAAAGTTAAACATTTCAAAATGGAGTACTGCTTAAAATCGAACAATGATACAGTCAGAATAATTGCAGTTACAGAATACGCACCGAAATAAAGGCTTTATGGAAACGCACCAAAATCAGTCTTCTGGACAGCAAGGAAACAGAGCGAAGCGGGCTCTTCAGTGGGTTTCAGCAGGCTCTGGCCACCCGGGACTGGCCTCTGCGCACCCTGCCTCTGATTTCGTGCAGCGGGGAGAAGGGGGTGCTGATTATGTGCTCAGCAGAGGGAGTATGGAGAAGGCAGTATGGTACACTTTATACCTTGCTGCAGTTTCTAAATTTTCTAAACTGAACATATTTTTCTTTCATAATTAAAAGAAACAGTCAAGGACTCTGGAAGGGTGTCAGCCTTGAGTACTTGGCAGTGATCTTGTGCATGGAGGAAGTCTCTGCATTCAGCAATTGAGACACTAAGTCTGAGCAGAGGTTACCCATTTTGTCTGAACCATCGATATTTTACAAATACAAAATGTCCCCACAGAGTTGACTTGAGGCAAGGGAGTCCTTTTTTAGGTGGAAATAAAGTGAAACCGTTCTGTGTGGCTTCCTCTTGTTGCAGTGTTATTCATCAAGAGAGTCCATTAGTGACAATGGCCCTTCAGGAGGGAATTAAAAACAGAACAGTGCCACTTGCTTTAGAAACACAGTGACCCATGAGAGACAGAGAATAGGATGTGGCAGGCTGGCTGGGCAAGTAAGGCATGACCTGTTAACTGTTAACTACAAAGTTCCGGGATACGTGTGAAAAGCAGTTCCCAAAGCCCTGCAGTGAACTTCTCAGAGAATTCAAGCAGGTTTTCCATAGGACAACCTAGGAACGCTTCAGCCTGAGAAGGAAGTACAAAAGGCAGTGGGTGTTCAATTTTCTGGCTACTGTGTTCTCTCGGTGTAGCCTGCTCTTGTCCTGTGGAGTATACTTATTGCCCTGCATTTACATGGCCCATATTCATTTTCTAGACTTTTTTCTCCACCTTTAATAAATGTAAAGCCTTACTACCATTTGTACTTCTCTTGACAAGTTCTTTGCGTAGGATGAAAAGAACCCAGGCATCACCTCCAGAAGGATGCTACAGCACCCCAAAACCTGGTAACACACCTAAGCACATTAATTTTTAGTGCCTGTAGATTTCTAAATGTAGAGAGCAATCATTTGAAAAAATTTTAAAATTTTGAAAACTAAAAAATAGTAGCTGTTATTAAATTACTATCACTGGCCAGAAATATAGCTCAGCAGTGTATGCCTGGCAAGCGCAAGGTCGTGAGTTTGATTCCCAGTACCAAAACAAAACTAAATAGCGTCATTTTGCAAGTACCAGTCAAATACCTGGGATTAATTCTATGTTTGCTGGAATTTATTTAATGTTAACTCTGGAAATGTTTGCTTTTAGGCAATGGGCATGATGAAATAACTGTAACTTCCAGTGAAGATTTTGATTTAAATCTTATCTCTTTCACTGAGGATCTTCACCAGTTGCTTATTGTACTGCAACTTCATCATGAGTAGAAAAGAAATATTTAATTCTTGTCTCACAGAGGAATTTTGAGAATAAACTGCTAATAGCATGCATGTTGATTGCCTAGAACAAATATAGCATATACTGATTATTGAACATGTTGTAGCTATAAAAATTTCATTTTTTCCATGTTAAATGTCCTTTTATTTTATTTTTCTTTTAATTTTTAAAGAAAATAGCAGAAAAATAAAAAGAACAAAAGCGGAATACAAAGAACACAAAGCAAGGACATTAGAAATGATACAGGGTGTCAAACCAAATGATAGGGATTAACAGTAGTTATATTACATATTGTTACCTTTAGCAAAGTTGCTCAGATCACCAGATGTAAGAATAGAAGATTGATCAATTCATTAAAGAGAATAAGAAAATAATAATTTAAAAGAACAAGGAATTCACCATTGGTTGTTATACTGCAAATTGTTTTCATCACATAAATTGCTCAGATTACCAGATACAAGCATGCAGAATTGGTCAAAATAGTAGGAAAAAAATTTTAAATATTAACTGTTCCCAACAAACCATGAGACAACAACAGCACAGTTATACCAGATATATATGTATATGTATAATTTTCCTTAGTACATTTTCTTCTTTCCCTCATCCCAGTTGCTCCTTCCTTTGTACAATTTCTTTCCCTTTCTTATTATCTATTGTACATTTTGGGTTGTATTTACTCTTTCATGTTCTTACACCAGGGAGACAATGTGATGCTTACACATGAGTCCGATTTATTTCACTTATGAGTGTGGTATTTACTTGCATCCATTTACCTACAAAAGCCTCAAGAGTATCTTTTTTAAAGCTGAGTAATACTCCATTGTATAGAAATACCACATCTTTTTTATCCATTCCTCAGTTGATGGGCATTTGGGTTGTTTCCAAGATTTAGCTATGACAGATTGCGCTGCTATAAACATGGGTGCACGTATATCACTGTGGTACGACAATTTAAATTCTTCTGGAAAAATACCCAGAAGGGGAATAGCTGGTTAAGTGGGACTTCCAATCCTAGTTTTGTGAGGAATCAGCAGACTGATTTACACATAGGTTTCACCAAACAACACTCCCACCAGCAGTGAAGAAATCTTTCTTTACCCCCACAGACTCTCTAGCATTTGTCTTTGGTTGATTTCTTAATGATAGTCATTCTTTTTGGGTTAAGACAAAATCTCACTGTTGTTTTAATTTGCATTTCTTGAATGACTAATGATATTGAACATTTTTTCATATATTTTTTCACCATTAGTATCTCTTCATCTGAGAAGTGTGTGTTCATCTCAGATACCATTTTTGGATTGGGTCTTTGAATTTTTGGGGTCTGATTATTTTTAATTCTTTATGTGTTCTACATAGGAATCCTTTTTCTGAGGGGCAGTTGAAATCTTTTCCAATTTGTGGGTTTTCTTTTCACTCTGTTGGTGAATTCTTTTGATGTGCAGAAACTTTTCAATAAGATGAGATCCCAGTTGTGGATTCTTTGAGGTATTTACCTTGCAGTTTGGTTTTTGTTCATGAACTCTCTGCCTACCCCTATGTCTTTGAAAGTTTTATCTACTTTCTCTTCTAATAGATTTATTGTATCTGTTTTGATATTTATTTATTTATTTATTTATTTTTTATTTTAGAAACATAAAAGTACAAAAACATATTGACAAACAGACACCCATTATCATAGAAAATAGTACAATCACAACTAATCTATAGACAAGGTGATATGGTCTCAACAGTAGTTGTTGCTTTATCCATTGATATCTTCGAATTGTAGATGTATGGACCCATATACAGACAT
>PVLD010022827.1:0-28571 GCA_004027595.1 Dinomys branickii | reverse complement strand
AAAGAAAATTATTGAACTTTATATACTAATTTTCTAGATCATTCTTTCAGCACAAAACAGCCTGAAATGTAACATAAACATTTCCAATTAAACTAACACTGAAGCAGCAAATGTCAGGTCTGTTTGCTAGTGTATGTGTCACATAAATGTAAGTCTATATAAATCTTCATTTATACTTTTAAGTCACCGTTGGAGAGAGTGTGTCATCAATAAAGGGTAATTGTTTCTCATTTGAAAAAAATGAAAGTCATTTATAGCTTAGCTTGTGTTAAGTTCTAAAGCAGCATATTTAATTTTTAAGATGAAAAAAGACCAAAAATTATAAATTATAAATTCTAGTAATTCTTCTTATGGCATTAACAGCCATAGCATAAAATCTCAAACTTCAATAGATAATATATTAGTGTCCATCTGAATATACATTTGCCCGCATTCTCCATTGGTCTGAAGCTGGTCCGGGAGGTGGAAGCAGGGAGCACAGGATGTGGGCCGTATTTAACAGCCCTCCTGGGCATCAGAGCGTAGGGAGTGGCTGAGTCTTGCCCTTCCATTCACAGATATTGTATTGGATGGAACAGTAACCTAAGGGGAACAAACACACTTTGTACCCATCAATTTAAACTGGGACACCTGTCTAGTTTTCAACAATGATCACATTTTAACTTCTGCTTCATTGTAAATGCTAACATTTAGTATTTCTCTTTCAATAAATTGCAAATAAGTATTCTCCCTATCATGAATTGAAAAATGAGAGAATTGTTATTTCCACAATAAACAAGTTAAATAATCCACTAACACATCTCAGTCTTTATAATAAATTACCAAATCAACACAAAGGACAAGAGCACAAACAGACTGCAGGACAAGCTGTTAAAAAGCATTTTTAGCTAGAGTAATTCTGGCTCCAGAAGTACTTTGGAAAATGTAAAACAGTCGAATGAATTTCATAATGCAGTGATTTTTTTACCATTGTTATAAATATATCTTAATTTGAAGTTCAAATCCAATGACTTTTTTTTACCATTTTTATAAATATATCTTAATTTGAAGTTCTCCTCTTAGTGATCCCTTATTTATTAAAAACAATAACCAATGGAAAGGTCATATCTATGATCATTATGTCAAAACAATTATAGAATGAAAAGGTTCTTTTGTGATTTTCTCCAATACACAAACTCCTCAAAGTTTTATAGCAAAGTGTTCTATTTGCAAACTATCAGTGAATAAAAACATAAAGATGTTGGACATAGCATGAAACGCCATACTTTAAAAGAATGTTAAGAAAAACCATGTGCACACTGAATTGGAAATATGTATACTTTCAAATATTAAAAACAAAATAATTAAAATACTTTTAAAAAACCTACATATTATAATTTGACTAATTTAGGCACAGAAGTAAATCTATGCTCTTATAAAACAAAAACCAAAATATAATTGACACTGATTCTTCTATCAACAAAGTTAGTGAAAAGGAAAATTGGCAAATTTAGTTCAAATTTTATTTTTTTGTGTTTTATTTCTTGCCTTTTACTAAATGATAACGTGATCATGTACAGTAACGAGTTTTCCGGATGGCTTCATGAATCCAGGGTGACATCGAGGAGCTGACGCTGCCCACCTGAAATAACATGAAGAGCTCCCACCAGGGGAAGGAAACTCAGGGCGACCCACTGTAAGATACACGTGGGATTCCCTTCAGAGTGCAGCCAATAATGATCAGGTGATGACTTTTCATCATATGACCTTGTTCCCAAAGCTTCTGTGCATAGGAGAATTATTTTTGTAACTGGTGCCTAAATTTCAGTTCTTCTAATTCTTTGTAAAATAAAAGTGAAGACTTATTTTATGCACCTAAAAAAAAAATCTTGATCGTTCTAAATGTCTAGAAGCACTTGGTATGGCATCATCTATAGGATTCAGTTAAATGTTCATCAAAAAGTAGCAAATAAGTTATATCTCATTCACACAGTGAAATACTATATAGTCATGAAAAGGATAGTACAGATGTATATGTAATATGATGGGATGCTTCCAAGAGGTATATGTTTTGAACGATTTCCTCAGGATTCCATATTTATAGCCTAAATACATTTACATATTTTAAAAGTGGTCCGGAAGTTGACACGGCAGTCTATCAAGAGCAGTTACTCTGGGAGGACAATGGCATTTCCTTTGATATTTAAAAATTCGCTGATTAAACTTTTAAACACAAGACAGCATTATTAGAATATTATTCTATAAATTCTAGGAACACAGATCATGTTCGTTTTGGTGCTTTATCCCAATGTTTATTTCAGTGCTTGCACAGTGAAGTTTTTAAGAAGCATTTCTTTAATGGGATATGGTACCTTTTCACAAATATTTCAAAAATATTCTAACTGAATTCTTTGAACAAGGCACACATTGCAGTTATGATAAAGTTTTTTTTGTAAAAAGTTCAATAACTTAACAATGTGCTTATCTACTAGTTTGTCATCTATCCTTGAGTTTTGAAGAGTGTTCAAGTAATGTTCATAAACTTTTCTTAATTATAGAACATAACCATTAAACTTTTCATCACCCATTTCTATTTCAAAAACATATGCACAATCGTCAGCATGAAACTTTTGTTCAAATTCAAACCAAAAACTGTCTAAGACCAGGGCATGTGAACAAACAAAATAAGCCAGCAAGATTCTGGGCGACTTGTTCAGCTTTTGCTTTTCCTCGGGCTTCTAACTATATAAATTCTGCATTCGAAAGGCATCTTAATGTCAAGTGAAAAAGCTCAGGCAGCAGTTTATTTTCACAAACTATCCTATTTGTAATAAGTAATAACTTGGGCTTTACTAATTCAGGCATTCTAAGTACCAAAAGCAGCCAAAGTATTTCTTAGTCCCACAAAGGCCAATTATAATGGATTAATCTTATTCTCTGTAAATAATTTGCTGATTCACACATAAATTTTAATACTATAGGTGCTTTATAAACCATTGAGCTAGATTTATTAGTGCTTTATGTGCAAACAAGACTAATGTCTGTGACTAAATGGGAGTTGAATGAGGCTAAGATTTGGAAACACTTTTCAGAAATATAAACAAAGAAAACACGGCATGATCATGACTATACTTACACTACAGCAATCAACTCAATAACTGTTCTACTGTGAGCCAACCGTTAAGAGTCAAGGTTAATCGCCCGGGCATGAACTAGAGCCTCAATGCAGGTTGGTACCTGGAGTTAAATTCAACATTCAGATGCCAAGATGTAGACAAAACACAGAGGCAACTTTCTGACGAGCAATCTAAACTTGCTGTCAAAGTTGCTGGAGAATTTATTTGGCAATATAATTACTGTTCTACAAAAGAAATATCAGGATTTAAAAGAAATCAGGACTGAAATGTGCAACTAAAACAACATCAAAACGAAGAAAGAACCTGCCTCTGTCTGTCGCACTAGATTTTGCCATTCTGTGAACAGAGCACAGGTACAGGACAGTTCACTGGACATTAATATACAGCCCGGTGGAAGCGAACAAAAATAGGTAAGAACCCACCACCTGCGTGAGCCCCCTACTGAAATTTTCCTTCTTCAAATTTTGACATTGTATCTAGAATTTTACACTAATTTGGATATTTTAGATGTTTCTGTATTGAGATAACATTTTTTAGAATTAATCGACATTCTAACAATTTCTAAACTATTAAGTTTTATGTCTGTCCTATCATAGTAAATCCTCAACAATCTTCTCTCTGTCTTTCTGAAAACAAAAGAACTCTCTCCTTCTGGAGGGACCCATAATCATAATTTTTACAATTACTTCCTTGTTTTAATTTTTAAATTATTACTTATGTATGCACTGGGGCTGGGACTGAGTGCGGGCCTCACTCATGCCCGGTATACGCTCCACCAATGAGCTACACCCCGGCCCACATCTGCTTCTGAAAAGAACTGGTAACTATGCCGCCATCACTAACAGCAATTAGTTTTGCATGCTGCCATTCTTTCTTACATGTTATCTTTTATGCTTTTATCTACACTGTCATATTAGCTATATTCTGTTGATTTTATTCTGTACACTGGTCTATTCTTTGAATACAATATTATGTTTTCTATTATGTATTTGGATGTTAGGGTTGTATGTATCTGGGCTGTTATGAATACTTCATGAATACTTATATCTAACTCATGGAAAATAAAACCCCAGTCTTTAGAGTGTATAACTAGAAGTGAAAATGCTGGGCATGGAGTGTGGACATTTTGAATATTACTAGATCCTATGTCCATTTTTAATGAAATAAAATGAGCATGTATAAAATGTTCATTTAAAAGAAATTAGGAGTTAGCACCCTACAGGCTCAGAGCTATCAATAACCTCCTACTCAGAAAGATAAAAATTTTATACTCAGTAGAAACCAAAGTAATGAGCTTTAAATGGGGTACAATTATAGGACCATCATGTAAGCCTCCTTTTTGTGTTAATTCACATCCTGCTTGTTCCACAAGCAATGAGAGTTTTCCATACAGAAGGCCTGCCGAATGAGAGCCGGTCCCACTGCTGGCCTGCACAATTCTGCTGGCCTGAAAGGTACCTTCCAGTTTAACACACAATGTTCTGCAATTAGTTCACTGAAACCCAGTAAAAACAGGACTTAGAAGAGAGGCACTGCACTCAATTCTTGTGCAGCTCCTTGGCTCTTCTGGGGTCCGACGGGCCACTATTCTGGCCTAAGACTGCACAGAAGGCAGAGGCTTCATGTTACTCCTTTCCATACCTGGAGTAGCAGTGAAATGTTTGGTACTTATGTGCTTAGAATTCCTTGGGACATTTATTGAGTTGCTAAAGCTTTTACATTGGTAGTGCCTGGTTTGAAGCTCACCTTTAACCTACAAGATTGGAAGTAGAAAAATTTTCATAAATGAGAATGTACAATTTATCAACAAGGGTATGTTTTACGCTCAAAAATGTAAATTCATCACCATCTGTGATAAACCAATTTCAGTACGCTTTTAAAGCTGTACCAAATTTTTCAACTGCCCGGTACTGCAATGTAGGCCCTACAAATAGTTTAAACCAATTCAAACCAGAGCCGCGAAGTTGTTCCCTCCTCCTGAAAGCAACTGGTACCTTTGCCTTGTGTCTGTGTTTGCGCAGACCAGAGCAGCCAATCTGGAGAGAAGAGGATCGCCACTCGCTGCTCTGCACAAACATCGGGAGGAAACGGAGCTTAACCAGCACAGTATGGCAAATGCTGATGGGACTGAAGGATGCTTTTCTTCTATCTTTGCAAAATGTCTATTCCAGTGTAGATTTAATTTCTGTTGAGCTCCATGTTTTGTTCCACATGTTTCTTAACTCTTTTTTAAATCGCTTCTAACACGACCAGAGAAGGAACTCACGAAGTGAAACGCCGAGCAGAGAAATGAGGACCTTTCTCGTCCTCAGTGTTGCAGTACTTCTAACGGGACGACTAGAAGGAACGAGAGGGAAGCTGCTGCTCAAAGCTTTGCCCTGTGCGCTTTCAGGCGACGAAGCGAGCAGAGAGGAACTCCGCTGTGAAAGCTCCCCGCGCCCCTCGTTCAGTGTTTGCCCCGAAGAAAAGCTCTGCTTTCCTCTCGCCTGCTTTTCTACACCCCAGTTCAGGAGAACCCGGACAGCCCTGGCCAGACATTACGCAGTCTTGTTTCTGTATTGGGTCTCATCCACATTCTCCAGGTTTTTCTCTACTGCTTTATTAAAGCTATGAACTCTCCCTATAGCCTAATGGTTACTTTGGTCCCGGGAGGAGCTGTGACTGAAAAACTCACAGGCTGCCATCACTAAAACTCCTCTGTTTCTGGAATAGGGATGAATTTCCAAATGAATCTTCTTTGCTGTGCTATCAGAATTTCTTAAAATAAGAGTCCAGAGCATTTTCTATATATAGTTACACAGTAATGAACCAAAGTCATGTTCTGTACCTGGTCTATGTTGTGAAAAACACCTGGTATTTTTTAAGTATGTGTAAGACTCTAGACTCACTCAGTTTAAACTTTAAACATGACCCCTGACATAAAAGAATAACTTCTGGCATCTTCCCCGTGTAGATTTAAATGGTAGAAAAAAAAATTTCCCTGAAGTATTAGTTTGACAATGTTGAAAATAAATCCACTGTCACCCATCTAATAAAGAAAACTTACTCTTTTCAATTTGGCAGCAGCCTCTCCAGAACGGATTGCAGTCAGCAAACTCTGTCGGATCTGTTCTGGGTCAGAGCTTTGGAATGTTAAGGAACTTTGTCTCTTAAGGGTAAATGATGGGCAGTCAGTTGGAGTTGGCATTTGAGAATTCTGTTCATTGTGTGCAGAGTTATTTTGCTACAAAAATAAATGCAAAATATTTATATGAATTTCACAAGAAGAATGGGTCATTTTTTTTTGCAAAACATTTCCATCGTCAATAGTTCTTTAAGAATCAGCATTTGCCACACTGGTTATTTAGACACAGCTCTATTTCTTCACTCACTGAGTTACTCCTGCTGCCAGAGCTGAGCTGGAAGACAAAGGCACTACCTTCCTTTTGCCAGAACTTCGAGGCTAACAAGTAAAGGCAGCCCCTTACCTGGTTTCAAGAACACAGTCGTAATTTCACTGTGCTTGGGTCAAATAATGTTGACTGTGCCAATACACGGAGTTGGCTAGAAGAACCAAATTAAGAATAAAAAAATTCCACACCTGTAAAGTGACCCATTTTCCTGGTTCCACATAATCCATTGGGCAACAACTATATTTGAATGTACAAAATAGTCAAATATTGACAATTTCATAGAGGTTGTATCTAGTATGTCTCCCAGTACAGGAGTGTTAGTTACTTTGCTACACTTGGTGTCTTACACTGGGTTTCTGGAAGTCGTAGGGGCTATGCACTGGCCATGTTTTCTTTATTTTCCCCATGAGGTTAAAATAAATATTAGGAACTTCCAAATTGAAGAATCAAAACTTACACTTCATAGAGAGGAAGAATTAATAGAAATGATTAACTAGCAGATGTAACATCAAGTAATCCAAAAAGTTTCTTTCTCAAACTGCCAAGTACACATCTTTAGAAAAAATGAGCTAAACAAGGCTCAGGCAATGACTCAAAACTATATTACCTAAATCAGAGTTCCATTGTTTAGGAATGATATTCCACTTCATGAAAAAAAGTGCAGGCTTTATTCCCAAGTCAAGAATGAATCTGTGTATCATACATCACTCCCTGATACTATACCAAAATAATAAACATAAATGTAAATATATGAACAGATTCTTCAAGGTAAATACGTCTTTAAAATTATAAAAAGTATTTACTTGGCAGTGCAATGAATGTTCTTTTACACTAGCAATGTTTGAAAAAAGTAGTGTAAAATACTTCTGGAACTGTCACACAATGTGAAAGTATTCTTTAAACACTACCAGAGTAAAAATACACAAAGTATTTCTTAAAAATTGCATGTGATTATTGTGATTCATGCCATCTATTTCATCCTCTTCTCTATGTTATCTGATCCTGGCAAAACACAGTACTGAGCTCACACATTATCAAGTCAATAACACATAAATTACTAAGGTTAGGTAATAGATGATGATCTGGTAAACATACAAGGGACTGGAAAAGGTGTTATGAAATTAACAAATGGGAAATTAAAAATAACTTTTAAAACTACTTTCAATTTAAATTAGTTACATGTAACTAATGCTGAGCTGGGGCTGAATGCACATGGTGGAGAATGCAGAGGGGTGTGTGAAAACTTTCGTCTTTCGTACTGCCTGTGTTTCACAGAATGAAAACCACTTTTCTATTATGTAGTATTATAAGATTGGAGGAGAAATCAAAGTAAATCAGAACATCCAAAAAAAATGTTAGAAACAAATTAGCAAACCCCAGGAAAACAGTTACCACTCTAAACTTGCAAACTGTACAAACAAATGCAGAAACTAACAGCCTTGACAATTATATAGTAACATACAGATGTCTTTATAGTAGTAATCAAGTGATCTGAATTATGATTCTTAAATTCTATGTGTTATTGATCCTGTCCCTATAATAGCTTGATATCCTACTAGTATGAAGTCAGAGTAATGAACACACAAACCTACTGACATGCCTACTATCTCTTATTTTAACCAAGTTGCCTAAGAATCTGCGAGCTCTTTTAAAAGAGGTAAACTTACGTTCTCCGCCACCAGCTGTGGGCTCTCAGGAAACTTATTTACAGAGCATGTCTTCCCGTCTTCTGCACTGGCCAGAGGCCGGGCAGGTCCTGCCTCACTGGAGGACTCCGTGCGCGCTTCACTGAAAGACTGTGACCTTTTCACTACAGCAAGGGCAAACGGCGAAGGAGAGGAGCTGGAGAATGGGCGGGGGGCACCAAAAGTTTTCAGAGTCTTCAGACTTACTGCCGCTGGCTGAGTAGTTGGAAGAGGCACAGGTTTGGGCGCTGTGGGAGGAGGAGCAGGCTTCTGGGTGAGGGTGGCATTGTCAGTGTTTTTAATGTGGGGCAGTGGTGTACAGGGAACTGTTTTACTCAAGGGAGGAAGAGTCTGTTCTGGAGAAGGCAGTGTGTCCCTTTCCAGGTCTTTACCTGGGAGCTCTCTGGGGGCAGGAGCAGGTGCAGTGTGTGTGCTCTTGGCAGCAGCAGATGTGACATAGTGGCCTGATGCTCGCTTCTGCATCTGCAAGAAAAAGGAATTTGGTTTGGCCTGGGGATTTGAAACCCGAGATTTTATTTTCGACTCCAAAATATTGTTTATGTCTTCCAAAGTTGGCGCGAAAGGAGCTGTGCCAGTGTCGCCAGTCATTCTGGGAGGTTTCGGAGGCTTAGTCATGGCCCCATCGGGAAAGCTCAAGGCCCTGTGCAACTGTTGCTCTGTTCTCAAGCTGGGCTTGGGGCTGAGGTCTTGCTCAGGCTCCGCTGGGCATTCAGAAGTAGCAGTGTTTTCTGTTTGCATGGAAGTTTCTTTCGCATTCTCGTAAGTGTGCTTTTTTTCTAAGCTATGTAACTTTTGATCATCTTTAAACACTACGGTTTCTGACTCCCAGTCTTTCAGGATCTCCAGGGATTTGAGAGGCACTATTTTGTAAGTTGTCATTCCAATTTTGGGTATATACTCTCTTGTAATTTCATTAGAAGGTTTTGGTTTGGCATTGTAGTCTTGTCTGTAAAGTGGAGAGTTCTGTAGGTAAGAAACAGTTGAATTTTTATCAGTTCCATCTACATGAGATGGAAGATCATCATTACCACAGGTGTACACTGGGTCTTTCCTGGCAAGGCTGTCTTCTGCGTGTACCGTGAGGGTGCCCTGACTCCTCCATTTGCTCGACATATCTACAGAACCATGCAGGCTTAAGGATGAATGCTGAGTTGATTTGTTATTTGAAGTTTGTACACTTTCATCAACTCTGAAGTCAGAAAAATTATGATCTTGGTGGTTCCCATCAAAGCTGTTACAGGAAGGGGTGGTCTGAATTGCGGCATCTTGCATTTTGGTCTTTTCTGCTCTGTGTTGATTAAGTTTTTGATCTGGCACTGACGCTACTGCTTGATGGTTTTCCTTGGAACTTAGAAAACTCCCAGATTCACGTGCTCCACACTTTGATCGTCTGTCAACTTCCATGTTTGCTTCCCTGCTCTTGGCTTCATCTTCTACACAGATTTCCATTCTTCTCACACTATTTTTCTTATATTCTACTTTTGTTGCAAAGACACTGATTTCATTTTGAACTATTGAGAGAAGAAACGTTGTTAGTATATTTTAAAAAGTATAAAAATTAAGGTTTTCAATGTCTATCTTACCCAACCTATAATCAGTGTGAGTGTTAGAAATAAATTTTAGTTCATTCATTATCAAAGTGCAGGTAGCAGCACACAGAGAAAATACTGCACCCATAAAGGCTGCACCTATAAAGGCTTCAGTTTGGAACCCTTTTAACTAGTGTGGCCAACATATTAAATAATAACCCCTGTGAGCTTCTTTTTTCTGATATAAAAAGGCAAAATAAGCTTGTATTATCTACATATACATTTTTTTTGTTTTGTTTTGTTTTTGTTTGTTTGTTTTTTGCGGTACTGGGGATCGAACTCAGGACCCTGTGCTTGCTAGGCAAGCGCTTATTCCACTGAGCTATATCCCCAGCCCTACATATAAATTATTTATATAACAATGTTCTTAGGACAGGGCATTACCTGGGACAAGCACTCCAAAGAAATTTACTATTTTCCTCCTTACTGTAAAAACTTCCTATTTCTTTTCTTTCTCTCTCTCTCTCTCCTTTCCCCTCCCTCTGTCCCTCCCCACCACCATACATGGTTTCCCTATGTATTCCAGGCTGGCTTTGGACCCACTATGTGGCCCAAACTGGCCTCCCAATTATGGCAATCCTGCTTTATCCTCCCCAATGGGATTACACGCATGCACCACTATGCCTGGCAATATTTCTGTCATTTTTAAGGACAAAAAGAAAGACACTGACAGATTCAGAAACTTTATTTCTTCCATTTAATCTCTCTTTTCTATACCTCCTAGAGTAAGACATGTGCTTCAAACCTAACACTGAAACAACTCCACCTAATGTCTGTTTTAATTAAGGCTGGCAACAGAAAACATTACCTTTAATAATTTGAAGTGAAAATAATTTAAGTTAATTGTCTTATTGAGGGTGTCCTTGCTAGGCTTTTAGAGATATTTTCTTACAGTCACAACATGGGTGATTTCATCTACACAAAACAATCATAATGGTTTTGATTTTTCTGTACGAGCAAAAGGTATCCTTACTCCAATGTCAGAGCCCACGAAGGAAAGCAGTCTCCCTTTCCCCTTCCTGACTTTTTCTCTCAATTCTAGTTTGGATCTCCTAAAAATGAAAATCACTTGCCAGTGTCTTGGTTAGCAAAGCAGTAGCTTCTACTCAACAAGATGGCAAAGATCTCAAATGGGGGGCCTGGAAATACGCATCACGAATACACGCTGTGTGTCTAGTGTCTAACACCTGGCAGTCAGTGATTTCCACACTGTTCCCCCATGAAGACCCTTCTCCCCTGAGACTAGTTCTCACCTTCAAAATCCTAGTGGCCTCACTCTGGGGATATGCTAATAGCATGCACAGTACAAGTGAACAGTCTAATACAAAAGTATTTGCTAATGTCAGTTACTACTCTTTGTTTGCAAAATTCCTACATGAAATATACAATTTGAAATGCAATTTTTCTTTAGTGCTTCCAAATGAAATGCAGCTATTACCAGATCATGTATCATCTACTTGAGTGACCTCTCTCTGCAATGAGCTGGAACTATGAACTTTTGTGATTTAAAAATTAAGAACACATATAATTGGGAAACAGGCAAGAGGGAGATTTCTGCCTCTGCTCCTCCTAATTTACTTGGTTCCTAAGTGTTTCAGGTTTCTATGAAAAGCATGACTTTGAACACTATCACAAGCACAGAAGACTTTAACAAATGGCTTCTGCAGCGGGAAATGAGCCTAAATGTCCTTCTTCCTCTCATTTATTTTTCATTTTCCACTGAATATAAGGATTTCCAAGCTTACACAATAGAAACAATTTCCAAGAAAAAGTAAATCAATGTAGAAATGTATTTTAAATTACATCCCCTATAACAAACACTAATTCATTTGTTTTGGGACTTCAAATTTCTGTTTTTCACATTTCCACTGGGTCACACATACTTAATTATTGTCTAACTCTGAATTTCTCAACAATGTTTCACAATGGTTCCCACCAATTATCAGGCCAGGAAACCTAGAATGATCCCTGAACTTACCAGCAACTGTCTTCACCCGCAGCTGACAGCGCTGCCCGGTGAGTGCCCCTACAGGCCCAGGCTGTTTTCCAAGGACGGAAAAAGTAGTTTTTTATACTGTCCCTGCCCTTTCCCTATGCAAAGCCAATACTGACATCCACAAACGGTTTTAAAAAACGCACATGGTAGGTGAGAAGGAAAACAGAGAACTACTTGAATGATAACAGAAGTTACTTACTTTCAGTGTCACCTAAATTTGAGCAGTCATTACAAAGCACATGCAAATCAAATACTATGTAAATATAGCACTAACTTGCTGTCAAATTTTATTGAAAATTATTTAATGTGGCTATTATTTAAAAAGAAAGAACTAGCTTTTGAATGGCTGCTCAAGAGGAATGCTAGGCTACAGTCATGACATCTCCTCCTTGGTGTACTGCACGTGGTACTAAACGTGGAAAAAAATGAATTAGTGGCATCCACAGATGGCACATGCATATATGACATTAGAACTATCCCACTGTATTATACCCATTTTCTAGGAATTTTAACTGTATATATTCATAGATATTAGACTATGAACATACATAAGCCACTGCCTTCATACTCTCTTGGGCCTTATCACTGTGCATTCCTTGAATTTCCTACTGCAAACTGGTACTTTTCAACTGAAATTTAATCCTAAGTGTATATTTTAGGTATATTTTTTAAGGGTATCTCAGTAGTCTGTTGGGTCCTACTGGGATTTCATACAAAGTATCAGATTAATTTTTCTGATCTAAAATTGCTTAAATTAGTTGAAGATAGGAATATAGAATCACATGGTTTCTAGTAAACAAGTAACGAAATAAATGAAGTGGTAGGATTTGAACAGGAATGGGTGACATACTGTGGATTAAAATCAATTTTTTATGCAAAGATATCATGATCATAGAGCAAATTATAGCATTCAATGAACTGTATTGTGAGAAAAATAAACTGTTAATTTAGGGCTGAGAACTTGGAAATAGTGGTGAGTAAGGTTACAGAGTTAGAACATTTGGTCCCTCAATGTTAGGTGGATAAATTTTATCCGAAGTGTGGCAACTTGACAAAGTAAAACAGGCTTGCACTAGGGAATCAGAAGAAAGAAGAAAAAGTCACAAATAGATGCATGCAGGATAAAATTTTAAGATCCAAAATTTAAGGTAGATAGCCTCCAGGAATTAACAACACCAATGTACCCATGATAATTTAGAGCATACTTTGGAATAATATTGCCTGAGTTTACATCCTAGAGCAACTACTTGCTACATGTAAGATTTAATATCTTTGTGGCTCAAGCATCTGTACAATGGGACTAAAAATAACAGCACCTACAAATGAGTCAATATACAGGATTAAATGAGTCAATGTTTTAAGATCAGTCTTTGGCATGTGACAGTTTATGACAGTGTTGGCTATTGGTATTTATATAACTCACCTTTGTTTTGATTTGGGCCCAGTGAATGCAAGCTCCTGACACCATGAGCTGACATATCTTCGTTGCTTATATCATGCACAACACTGTGTGACTCTCTGGAAGATGTGATACTGCACGTTATATACTATTCAAACAAATAAGAACCAATACTCTCCAAAGACAGGTGGACTGAAATAATCACCTTTATCTGCCAAACACTGGAAATTTAATAGCAAAGAAAAAAACACAACATAGAGGAAATGCTATTATGAAATATTAGGTTTCATATAGTGTATAGTGGTCCTATTCCAAAAAAAAAAAGCTTAGCAAAATAGATACCATCCCAAAGGGAGTCTTTACCTTGTCTTTTAAGGAAAAAGGACATTCCACGAAACATTTTAAACCTGAAACAATCAACTATATAAATCAAGATGTGGATTGACCTCACTGTGTCTTATTTTTTTTTCCTGGTGACAGGAGAGTTTAATTTGGAGACAACCCCATGCAAATTCTGAAAAACCTTCTGGCAGAGATTTGTTCATTTTGCTTGGTTTATGTCATCTTTTCTCATGGTATTGCATTTCAAACATCATAGATGTGGTCCAGACTAAAGCTGTCAATTCCTAGGGCCAGAAGCAAAGTGCATTCTTTGCACAACAAGGGTGACCACCAGAACAATACTGGTGATTTATCCTTGCACGCTAATATGTGAAACTGTTTTCATATGCCACCCAGGGAAAATCCTTCAGGAGAATTTGGTAAAAATTGAAAATTAAACGTTTCATTTAGGTTAAACAGGCAAAATACACAAACAACTTTAATTTTTGAGTTAGACAAATTATGGGTAACCTCACATGGGGATATCAGAACTGTTAGATTTTATTTTCTTTGAATACAACCGTATGCAAATAGGCACTTTACTAATAAGCACGGAATAAAGTGGGAGTAAGAAGGTGGAATCTAAACAAAAGAAAGGGCTAACTACATTTGTGCTTAAAACATCACGTCTATACTCAGTAAGAATGGTACTAATGAAAAACCCGCCAATGCTCCTGGCAGACAGACGACTTACTGTCCATCTGTGTTTCTAGCTTCTTGTCTTTTCTCCATGGAGTTTTGCGAAGCCTCTCCACTGTCAGTGCCAAGGGCTGAGTCAGGACCCTTCTTTGGTGTACTCAGTGTATCAGTGGACACAGAAGACATGTCTGGTGACTTCAGAGAAATACTGTCCGCCTCGTGTTTAGGCACCTCACTCAGCTCTTCCTTTTCATCTATCTCTTCAAGGCTAAAATCCGAGCTTATTCCAGCTACAAAGAAATGCACACATAGTCCTCAATGTTTATTTGTTTTTGTTTTTGGGGTTTTTTTTGTTTTGGTACCAGGAATCGAACTTGGGACCTTGTGCTTGCCAGGCAGGCCTTTGTGCCACTGAGCTATATCCCTGGCCCTAGTCCTCAATATTCATTTACCTTACTCATTCTGTACAATCCTGACAAGGAATTAACAACTGAACTTTTTCAAAGCTGGTCCAAAATTAAGAGGGGAATACTTTTCCAATGGTGAATTATCATGGTAATATATAACCAGATTATCTCAGACTCATACAACTCTAAAAACTATTTGCCATCATTCTTTTACTCGTGGAAGTTTAGCTAATCCCACATACCATCAAGTTAAATATTTCATTTAGAAATGTATATTCAGTTACATGATTTTATACTTATGTGATAACCCAGTAACACAAATTACATGCAAATTAATTTTTAAAATGCAAATTAGAAGTACATGAGATTTTTGTATTATCAACAAGTACACATGCAGTTTGATTAAGCAGTTATCAGTATTAACAATATTTGAGAATTTCCTGTACCTCTTTTGAAAATACTGAGGTTGATACCCTACACTCCGTAGTTATTAAAATCTCTAAAGGGCAGGTCAAGAATTTGTAAGGCTCCATAGGTTATTCTAATATAAAACCAAGGTTAATAGTCACTGATATAAGGGCTTAAAAGTAATTTAAACACACAAAAAAAAACAGGTATTGAACAACAGGAATTAATTTTCATGCCCAGTTTGATTCTCAGGGGCAATTTCCTTTAACAGTTATTTCCTGTTTATTATCAGAAAGCAGTAATTAAACATTCATAAGCAGATATCCATATTCATGTTTCATTTTCTGTTTATTTACTATAAACAGGAGCACATTATACCCAACGTTGTCTACCTAGTTTTTCTTTCACTTTGTTTTTCTTAAATATCATCCAATACTAATAATTATGTGTATATATTTCTTAATACTTATTGTAAAGATAATCTGTGAAATTTCAAACAAACACTGAAGGTCTAGATCTTTGTTCAAATAACATTAAACATTTCCATTTGCACAAGAGCATTTTGATGAAGTTCAATTTTACCTCAAGGTATGTGTGTATAAGAGGACTTAGCATTAGGTTATTATAGTGGTCAGTACATCTAGAAAATTTGAAACACATTTAAAATACTGCAAATGTACTTCTTTAATTTTATCCCTAGGTATGCAGGCAGAAATGTGTGTCACTTGTGCTTTTTATGAAATAAATATGGAACTGGGCATCACAGCGTGTGCCTGTACTCCCAGCTACTCAGGAGGCGAAGACTTGAAGATGACTTGACCTCACAGCTGAGGCCAGCCTGGGCAACACAGCAGGACAGAGATAGAAAGGAGGGACAAGGGGGAAGGGAAGGGTTATTTTAAAGGCATTTTATTGTTAAAATTACTTGGGAAAATATTGGAGAATTTAAGTGAATTCTCAAATATACAGATTTTGGCAAATGTTTTATCATGGCATGTGAAATGCTGTGATGTCATCGCATAGTGTTATGTGTTATGACATAACCTATGTACCTATAGCCAGTGTTAGCTCCACAATGCAACACTGCATATTAATTAGCGAAAATGAAAGACTACAGTGGTTTAGACATAAATGTGTTTTATAAGTGATTATTGAAAATATATTAAGCTTTTCTGGACATTACATTAACTGAGATAACATTTAGCAAATTATTGGTCATTATGCTTAGTCTCTCATGTCCTTCACGAGTATTTCAGAGATACACGGTTCTTCTCCAAATGTACATCCCTTACTGAGAAACTGGTCTCAAAGCAGGTATTCAAAATCTTTTCCAATTATTTTAACAGATTGTATAACTTGGTAGTTACAAGAATCACACAAGAGTTCTTACATATATATATATATATATATATATATATATATATATATATATAATCTGAAAAGCATTATTGTTATAAAAAATCTTAGAAGATACAACGATTCTGCCTAGCCCGTTGAGTCTGATTTAATCACTTGACATAATGCATTGGAGATTCTGCACACAGCTGTCTGGCTCTGCTGCTCCTGGTTATCACTGCTGTATCCAGTACGGACAGTGCAGTTTGTCTGCCCATTCCTCGGGACACGGCACTGTTGCTCATTTTTGGCAGACGCAAATACAAATTCTCATACGGGTCTTTGTGGGTAAACAATCTTTTACTTTTCTTGGGAAAATACCTACAGGCAGTGCTGGTGGGTCATATAGAAAATGAGTATTTAAATTTTACTTAAAAACCTCTGTCAAGGGCTGCGAATGTAACACAGCAGTAGAACACAGGCCTGGCATTCATGACGGCCCGGTCTTAATCTCAGTCACAAATCCTTTCAAAAATAAACAAACAAAAACAACAAAAACCCCGCCAAACTATTTTTCAAACCAGCCTCACCATTCTGAACCCCTGTACGCAGTGAGACTATACTAATTTTAAGCTGCTGGTGTGAAGTGACATAGGCTTTTTCTGAGTCACTGAAAAATTGGGTACAATTATGATAAAACTCAAGTACTACACACAGCTTTGCTATGATGTAGCGAAATACCTCCAAATTTTTAAAACAGAAAAAGCAACAGAACAGTATCATGGACAGCAGCCAATACAGATAAACAAAGGAGTATTTCAACAAAGAATATATATAAATATCTTCAACAAATATGAATTTTAATATAATGTGGCCAACGCAATATTGAATATTGTTAGGTACATTTAAAATTTTATATTATATTGTCATTATAAAATTAAAACAGTTCCCTCAAAAAAGTAGAAAGTCAAACAGAGAAGAAGGGGAAATTCTTTAGAACCCGAACTTCATTCACCCTACACCGTCATGTTCACAGATACGGTTAAGGAAAACAGCACTCCAGATAGATTTGTAAGAGAAGAGAGAAATACCTAGGCCCCTGGGAAACATTTTTACAGGCCGGTTTAACCAGTGACCAGGTCCGTCCTTCATGATGCCTTAACCTGCGTGAAACAAAGCACTAGCCAGAAAGACCTGAGCACCTACATGTCCAGGATGCTACCGCCGCCTCAGGGGTTCCAGGACCCTCAGAGAGAGAGGTTTCGTCAGGCAGTTTGGGCGAAGCGCTCCGCTCCTGATGAAAGAGCCCAGGGCCAAGGCAGCCTTCTGCCAAAGAAGTAGAATCTGTAGAAATATCACTTAGATAGAAAAGTTAAGGCAAGCAAAGACCAAGAAGCATTTCAGAAGAAATCAGATTTGTTAGTTCATAAGCATCCATGTATTACACAGGAAGAGCTAAATGGGAATAAAGGGAGAGAAACAGGTACCAAAGTTTGAAGAATATGCACATTTTCAAGTGTTTCAGAATCTCCTAATTTCATTGCATGTTTTAAGTTAATGGTATTCAGCGTATTTCTTTTAAAGATGATGGTAGTATCACTGATACTAGCTGGGGAAAAATCATTAGCTGCTACAGAACAGTAATATTTTAAATCACCAAAGAGCAAAAAATTCTTAGTTAAAATTTCAAACTCCTACACATCACGTGAAAATTGAAAGTTACAGTTTAGATGCTCCTGTATTTTTCCAAATTTACAAATAAATTGGTAAGAATTAGGCCATTACATGAAGTAGCTTTCTTTCTTATCCAGTTATTCCCACGCTACAGCGAAACCCTGTTATGATGTGGCATTATCGGTCCATCACATTCATCTACCTCTAATACTTGTGTGTAAGACCTACTTGGTAACCACCATTGAAAACACTGGAAATAGTATTAATAATTCAATTTTTTAGTAGAACTTCATTTATCTGGGGAGAATCCACAGAATTAAATAATAGGAAGTATTTTCATAGTAACAGATTTCTAATCATTAGCATAGGACAGCTAACACGCTGAGTTCATACTTGGGATCGGTGCCTGATGAGATGGTGTGTACATTTTAATGTTAAGTTTTCTTTTAAACACATCAAGGTACCTTTCTAACGATGTCATTACTCTTGGGGGAAAGGCGGTGAATAAATGTCAACCTGACACTGCCTAGGGGAAGCGGGAGACCAAACAGGCAAAGTGCTCAAAGTACAATTTCTGAACAGAAATCATTCTAATCTCAAATCCTAGGGGGAGGAAAACAAGGAAAATTCATTTCATCATATAAATATTGGGAAATGAAGCCAAAGAATCTCTTTCATATACAGGTCATTCTAACTGGATTCATTTCTCAACTGTCAAGAAAGCTCTTTTTCAATAACGACACAGGGTGGGGGGCGGGCAGCACCGTACCTGGGCTGGAGAGGCCCTCGGGAGAGGCTGCTTCCGAAGCGCTGTCTGGGGAAACCCCGTCTACCACCTGCAGAGCTAAAAGCAGCAGCACAGCTTATGCACAGGTCACAGTCACAGCGGAAATAACTCCTGAAGTTAGTTTTCATGTAATATAGAAAAAAATGAACCCTAACCTGGCTAGAAGCCTTCTGCTACCTCTCCCTCTGAAATGATTAGATTATCCCTGTAAGTGTGGTCCATCCTGGAATGGCAGACTCTTTCTGAATTAACTTCCAAATTATAACACGTGCACTTAAGAATAAGAACCTGTGCAATATTTTTGTTTTGTCACACATTTTTAAAAAGCAGTTAAGAATGTGATAAAGGATGATTTAAAAAGCCTAACTACTATAACAATAAAAAGATGTAAGTTATGACATGTAATTTCTCCTGTCTACATTAAATAAAACACAATACAAATAGAATGTTGTGGGAGAAGTAACATTACCAGTCGCATGGCCATTTCCATCACTTTGATGCAGGGGTATCTTGGAGGGTGGGGAAGGTGCTTTCCGCTTTGTCCTTTTCAAAGATAAATTCCCTTCAGATGTGGTGCTGAGAGGAAGTGAGCCCGTCCTCACTCTGCCTGCTTCACGGGGACTCTGTAGAGAAAAAAACAACCAGTCTATATTTAGAAATTAATAGCAAATCCTAGGAAGACACTAAACTTGACAACAAACGTATCTTTTGCCAAAATGGAACATAGTAATAATTAATTCAAAAAATGTAACAGCAATTCATTCAAAAATCATTCTGTTGTGTTCAGAAGCCATGCTGTGGGATGGACATATAAAGAAAAATAAAATATAGGCATTTCAAGACATGTAGGCTAGCAAGGGAGTCGACGTGCAAACAAGGAACTGCTGTGCAGAGGGTTAGTGAGGAATACAGTTATAAGCTCATTTTCAAAGAGAAGTCTGGAGACATTACTGGATGTAAAGTACAGGGTGATTAGCCTCCCTCGTAAGCCTAGTTTATCACGAAAAACACTGCAAATAACAGTGTGTTTACTGAAGGAAAGCCCTTTGATGTCACCAGTCACAAACAGCTAATGTTCCCACTCACAGCAGGTGAACGTCAGCAGACCCTAAGAGAGTCTACCTCAGGAAGCTGGTTGATCCTTCCAGGCCAACTGCCATATTATTAACTGTGCTCTTCACAGCAAAACTGCTTTAAAGAGTTTGTATCCCAGTTCTTATCTCCAATTTTGCTTTTCCCATTGAGTCTCTCCAGTTAAACTTTTCCCAACCTTTGATCTATTAAAACTTTTTCTGGTAAAGTCACAGTGACCTTGGCCACAAATATACCAGCAGTCATTTCTCAGAGCTCACTTTTGTGATCTGTTAGCAGCATGCAAGACAGCCGACCACCCTTCTAAAATCTTTATCTTGCTTCCAGGATACCACGTTCCTTCCTGTCCAGTGCGTCATACCCAGCAGCCACTCAACTTTCTTTGTTCATGACTTTTCATCTCTTGACTGACAGTACCATTCAGGACTCGGTCCTGGGACATATTCTCCTTCGTATCTCTGCTCGCTGTCTTGGTGATCTAATCTAGTCTCTTGTTCTTATTTACGTGCTTATGAACTCAGTCTCCATCCTGGGCCACTGTTCTGATCTCCACTGAAGGTCTATAGGCAGTTTCATGTTAGAATGTCTAGAACTGAAATCATGACAGTCCTATCCGCCAACGCTTTACTATCACAGCCAAGGGTAAGTCATCTTTCCCACTGCCCTCATCTCCTCCACCTCGCACTGACTCTATCATGCTGGTGTTGCTCATACTAGACATCACCCACTCAGCCCGATTCCTACCACCTGGTCTAAATCATCAACACCCTCTGATGGCTTCCTGCATGGCATGGAAAAAGCCAGCGTCTTCAGAATTGATGACCCGGCCCTGAGCGCTCTCCGATCTTCTTGCTGAAGACTGGCTGGCTCTCCTGCTACCACTCTCCTGTACCAGGAGAAACCCTACATAAGAACGGCTACCTTTGCTGTCTCCTGACCCTGGGAGTGTTTCTCTGGTAACTCAGTGTCTCACTCCCTCTTTTTCCTCAGGTTATTTCTCACTTGGCGCTTTTTCCATAAACTCTTCCCTGACTCCCAACTGCTCCTGCTCCTGTCCCCTTCCCAGCTTTAGTTTTATGGTAGCGTTTAATACCTTTCTAATAGCATCTGGTTGGTTTATTCCTTCATTTATTGACTGCTCCTGTTAGACTTTTTTTTTTTTTTTTTGGCAGTACTGGGATCGAACTCAGGACCCTGCACCTGCTAGGCAGGCGCTTATTCCACTGAGCTATATCCCCAGCCCCTCAACTGCTCTGGTTAGAAATGACTGAAATGCAAGGGGCTTTCTCCCTTCTCTTTTGCTCATTGTTGAACTTCTAAATCAATGTCTGGCTCATGGACGTTTCTCAGTAAACTCTCCTTGAGTAAATGAAAGATGAGCATTTTTCTTCCTTGGTAAATAAGACACCTTGATTAGCTTGGACTAGGAATCTGTCTAAAGCTTGGGCCACTCTAATCTTGTAACGCAAGTACATCTAGGGAAGTTAAATAATTCATCAGAAATTTTCATTATGTCTTGCCACACACCAAGAAAAATTTGACAAATTTACTATTTCATAACTGTCTAACATTTCTGCCAGAAAAAAAAAGGAAACCTTCCCCAAAAGAAAAAAACAAACTCTGATTTTGTCATCCTGACTGCCGCCAACTGTGCGAGACACTGAAGAGAAGGGCAGGTCACCTCGCGGGATGGGGCAGGTGCCTAGCCGTGGAAACCTCTCACTAACCACTCCTCCTGCGAGGCAGTGTGACCAGGTGGCACCGAGGTCAAGATCACACCAGCTGTAAAGGGTCAGCCCACCCTCCTCTACCTATGGCACCACAACTCTCCACAGGCTTGCAAGACAGCAGCTAAAACCTGCTATGCAAAACCCAGATTTCAACTAGGAGTCACTCAAGTCTGTTCTGGTTAAACACTGTGATCACTCCCATGGGGAGGATCCTTAATGGACCTTTGAAAAAATTCAAGTGTCCTCTCCAACAAACAGCTAAAAAATAAATGCAGAGAGGAATGAACAGAATTCAATAGTTTTTTGTTTTTTGTTTTTTTTTTTTTGCGGTACTGGGGATCAAACTCAGGACCTTGCACTTGCCAGGCAGGTGCTTATTCCACTGAGCTATATCCCAGCCCACTATTGTTTTAAATAGAACATAAAAGTTAAATATCCTTTTTACTGAACTCTCTGTGTCCCGAAACTTTCACATCTTCTCTTTTCTTTTTTTTGAAACAGGGTCCATTATGTAGTTCAGGCTGGCCTTGAACTCATGGTGATCCTCCTGCTTCTGCCTCCCATGTGCTAGGATTACAGACATGTGCCACCACATCCAGCTTCACCTGCTATCTTATAAAATAAATTTAGAGATCATTAGGAGAAGGCTTAAATGTTGCAAAAGACTACCATTTCACTTGTTAAAATATTTATCTAAAACCCCAAATCAGTAGATGTTATTTCTTGTTGAATTTACTTCTACGAAGCCTCATTAAGGCAAAACTTCCACTGTAGACCTCATTTATGAACAAGGATGCAGTAGTTAAGCAATAAGCAATCACTGAATGCACCCAGAGACAGCAACATCTGATTCTCCCCTCAGTTTCATGCTTCATGTTCTGACTGATTGTTTTCATGAGGTGTACAATAAAAATATTTTCATCTTCAGGCCATATTTCTAAACACTGTCACACATGGGTGTTTTCCATTACCTGATAAAAGCAGTCATGACATGAATTTCTCAAGCAACAATATCTACTAAGAGATCCTTAAATTGGGGGTATAGGAAAGCAGACAGCACAAAAATAAAGAGGGAGGAATGTTTATACAAAGATTCAGAAATGCATATGGTCCTACCCATAATGTGCAGACAGAATACCCACAGACAATTATCAGTCTAGAAGTCTTAAAATAAACTAGCATTTTTATACAGGATGTTTCTATGGATAAGGAATTCTAAACTTGTCAAAATAGACAGATTTTGATAGTTTTACAAGATGCTGAAAGTTTTTCAATAACATTTATGAAGACAGTTGAGGGAATGCATGCTGAAAGGGCACAGCCACGGACATCTCGAGGAGTGTATGTTTTATAATCTTACTCCTTATACTGACGTGCAGATGTAAATACATGTACATTTCCAGAGCTGCCATTTTGATCAAAGATGCCAAGAAAGAAGCCAGTGGGGGAGAACAGGAATTTGACAAAGAGCTAAGACGTGTCATAACTAGATTCCACGCTGTGATTAATGGTTAAAACTTACTAAATTTAAGATAAATGTAACAACTGTACAAGAGATGATCCTAAGGCAGGAGTTTAGAATTAATAATAACTGTCAATTTACACAATCAACAGCAGATTAATAACAAATGTAAATTTTATTGAGATATGAGGGGCGTTATTCAAGGGAATAACTTCCTATTATTGTAAGACAGAGAGGCAAGCAGTTTTTATAATGAGACTTAGAGACAAACCTCAGTCAGCTGAGGTACTGCTGAAGAAAGATTTTTTTTTTTTTTTTTCCGGTACCGGGGATCGAACTCAGGACCTTGCGCTTGCCAGGCAAGCGCTTATGCCACTGAGCTATACCCCCAGCCCCTGCTGAAGAAAGTTAATGTAATAAACCGGGGTTCTTTTCTATTGTCTCAAGTGTTACTATACAGATGACATGAAGGAAGCCCCAGGCCTAGACGAGAGTCTGATCTAGTGGTGGAGTCTACAGGGAAAATGTGCGGGTGGGGGGAGGTGAATTTCAGGGAGAAGACTTCATTATTTCTTGGCTAGATTGTAGTCAAGCAAGCTGGTGTGTATGAAGGATATACACAGTGTACACACACCTAACACACAAAGAGGCTCTAAGTCCAGGGACAGCTACTGTTAGAGAACAGACACTGAACCCCCACAGTCATTATATGTGCGTTTCCGTGTAGAATGTTAGTAAAGGAAGTCCGGGGAAGTGAGGCACGTGGGTGTGCATTACAGTAAACAGTGCCATTTCCAGGGCACTTGAGGAAAATGACCTTAATAATCTCTCACTAGTCCTATTGTTAAACTGATCACTGTTAAATCCCCATGTTTTTAGTGTGAATTTATCTAACTTAGGAAGGCACACAGAGGGTTGGCACGTTGGCGGGGAGCCCGCCACAACAGTTACCAAGTAAACGGGCTGTCAAGTAAACACCTGAGATCCAACCAGGAAACGTGCCATTTGCTGTCTCTGTGACCTACAGCCTTCCCATCAATGACAAGGGAAAGTAACTGTACCTGTGTCACTGAAAAGGCCTGGGACACTTACCGTGCTTATGTAACACAGAATATGCCTAGCACACAACGCATAGGCCATAAACACTAACTGGTATCGCCACATGACTTTCGTCTATTTTAAAGTGTATGGCGTGTTCTATACATAAAGTAAGAAAATACTGTTAGTTTTTGAAGTTGGAATGGAGGTATGGAGAGACGGTCGTTCTCTCTGGTGGCAGTGAGAATCCTGTCCCACAGGGATCAACCGCAGTTGCAATCAACTTTGAAATGCCACAGTGCTCACATTCAAGCAGGAGTGCTCAACCCACTGCACAGGCGAATACCTCACCATGGGTCACTTCATCGTTCTGTGAAGGATTTTAATAGAAGTTAAACCTTTAACATTGTGTGAAATCTTGGTGATAAGTACATGGGTCTGCATTGCAGTAAACAAATTCTAAGTATTTCAGAAGTGAATTTAATGTGCAGAATTAAAATCAAAAAAGAACTGTGTGTAATAGTCTTTGGCTTTTCCCACCAAGATACATTTCCTTTCATTAAATTATGACTACATTTTAAAAAATGAAGGGAGATTCAATTGTTTTCAAGTCTGAAGGTTTTGCAAAATGAGAAAACAGGTTTCTACTTACAGAAGAAACTGCTTTGGTTAATCATTAGAGATACTCAATTATTTACTTTAGTTTAAACCACTGATAAGCGGCCATTAGCAAGACTGAGCCCCTAAGAGGAACACACCTCACCGAACTTTACCTGCTGTGAAAGGAAACAGCCGCAAGGAAAAACAGAGCGACCTAGCAAAAGGAAGTGGCAGCCAGGCCAGGTAGGGAAAACCCTAGAATTCCTATGTAGATCAAATCTACTGGTTCAAAAGGAAATGGAAGTTTTACGAAGAGAATGGAACCAAATGGTGGTCAACAGATTTACTCTACACCGGTTCTTCAGTCACTTATTAGTTACCGGTGAATTACAAGATGTGGATGATTAAAATCGATATATCCTAGGTAAAGGAGTTCAGTGAACGATAACAAAAAGGAAAAATTAACTAAAAGATACAAATACAGTAGCTCAACTTCAGTGACAGTTTAAAAGGTTTCTCTTGAAAGCATCTGAGATTTCTGTTTCTACTGTGATTTTCACATGTGGGGAAGGGCAGGGTTAGTGCAGAGATCTTAATTCCTTAAATTCATCCTAAAACTCATGTTTTGCTTCTGAAAGGACAGATTCACATTATCCTACTCTAACCTGAACATTCCCAACAAATACTATGCAATGGTATTAAATATGATTGACATCAGGTTTACACACATTTGTTATAAATTATGTCACAGTAGCTGAACTTCTCACATAAATGAGGGTGAAATTTTAATACTTTAAACTCTTGATGAAAAAAAGTCTAAAATAGTTTTAGAATGTAAGCAAGTCAACTTTATTAAATATCATTGAACAGTCACTTATTATACTACAATGAATGTAATATAGAAGTATGAGGTATTTCTGGGCATTGTGGCACATACCTATAATCCCAGGTACTTCGCAGGCTGACAGGAAGATTGCAAGTTTAAGGCCAACCTGGGCAATTTAGCAAGATCTTATCTTAAATTTTTTTTAAATGGAGAGGGATGTAGCTCAGTGGCAGAACACTTGCCAAGCATATCTGAGGCCCTGAGTTCAATCCCCAGTACTGAAAATAAAGAAGTATGTGGTATCAAAATTGCAAAGTGAGCAAATTGTGAAAGTATAAAAGAACATGAGATGTAAATAGTGCATAAATTGCTGAGAAAAGGAGAAAAATCTGTTGATTCCAACAAATATAGCAAATTTGGGTGTCTACCCTTTTGCGCATGTCTTTTATCTACACACAGATTTTTCTTTATATTGAATGAAACTGTATACGCAGATTTTTCCTTTGTTATTAAGCCTCCTTTAAAATAAAATGTTAACTTTTGGTTAGGTAGGGCAAGTTTATTGCTGATGTCCTGAATCTCTGCTTTATACTTTTTTCTTTGGGTGGCCCTTAGGCCCCACTCCTGAAAATGTAGGGCCTATGTATCCTTTGGTATTAGCCTCTCTTTATAAATCTCTTTTAAGATTCTTCGCTGATAGCACTGAAATGCTTAGCTTGTGTAGATCAATGTACATTAAGAGATCACAGACCACATCCAAGTGAAGGGGTGTGAGAGACAGGAGTGGCTTGCCAGGTACCGAACAACTGCACTGAGGGGACAGAAATGGAACAGTAGTATCAGAGGCAAGAGCTCATAAATTCACACTTGGTAAGTGGTTAAGTATTTTGCTATCAATCTGATGAAATAAATACTATGACAGAAAGCAATGCGGGCTGGGCATATAGCTCAGGGGCAAAAGCGCCTGCCTGGCAAGTGCAAGGTCCTGAGTTTGATACCCATGCTGCAAAAAAAGAAAAAAAAAACAAGCAATGAGACTAGCATTCAATTTACGTACAGGTGTTCCAGATGCCTCCATCACCACCAGAACAGTGCCTTCGGGGACAGTAACTACAGGTAAGCCTCTCCAGGGGATTCGAAGTGGCCAAGCTTGCCACTTGATCTCTTCATCAAAACTGAACAGTGTAAAACTCATTACTGGTTAACAATAATTCTTATATCGTCTAATTAATAGACTTATTCACCTGAGCACATCTTTAACAAAGCACTTTCATCTGTTAAAAACTAATTTTAAAAGATAACAAAAGGATAAAAACTTATAATACTAGAGCAAGAAGAGCCTTTGGAAAAATTTATTATAAAACCTTATTCTACAGAGGATAAATCAAGCCATCGAGAGAAGTTCAATGAAGAAAATAATACAAAGATGACAAAGACAAAACGTAATAGACTTAATAGTAGATTATAATCTCAATTCAGACCAAAGTTTATTGTACCAAAACATACATCCCTTCCAACTTCCCCATGCAAAGTATCTACCTACCTACATACCTACCTATCTCTCTACCTGCATTATGCCCATGAAAGATTTTTACATTTCTTTTCATAAAGCTATCTTTGCTTTCAATTCATCAACCTTAAATTCTTTTGAGAATGTCTTATGAGTGTTTATCCTTTGCTTATATTTGTTTTTAATCTCCCAGATGAGGGCCTAGCCCATTAGTATTTCTTAGATAAAGAAAGGGGGTAGGACCAGAGCAGCACCCCAGGTTCTTGGGGCATACATCTGAGATCCCCAAGCAGAAATAAGGAACATGGGAAATTAGAGTGGTCAGGGCCCTGGAAATCACGAGCCAGCCCCTGGGAGACCAGTTAGAAGATGGAGACCAGAGAATGTTGGAAGCTCCCCATAGCCCATCCCCTTCAGGGCTGGAAGAAACCAGTCGTCAGGTCTGCAGCCAGGGAGCCCCTTCCCTGAGGCCCCTGAAACATCTTCTGCACGCTTTGCTGAGGCAGATACACAGCAAAGTTATTGTATTAGCTTCACCCAAAGCAAGATGGGAGCAGCGAGACTTCCGGGAAGATGGCGACCGGGTAGGCAGCACAGAGAGAACCTCCCAGAGGATTACCACCCAAACAATGAAATATAGCAATATGAAGACAGAAATGAGGACTTCCGGGAAGAAGATGACCAGCTGAGAGAGCGAGTGCGGAGGGAAGAACGACTTCAGCTCCTGAACACAACAGAGAACGCACTACTGGGACAAACTGCGCCAAACCGGGCAGCGCTCCGGGATCCTGCTCAGAACCCCACCCCCGCAGCCAGCGCTGCGCGAACTGGAGCAACAGCGACCGGCCGGCGGGATTTCTGAGCCGGGGAAAATCTCCACCCAGGGAAAAACATCTGAATAGCACTCCTGTCTGCACGATCACAGGGTGAGTTAAGTGCGCGCTCTAACCGGTTTTTCCTCAATCGGGAAGAAGCTCAGCCCAGCGAGAGACATCAAAGCAGCTTTAAGGACTGCAGGATCTCCCGGGTGGGAAGGCCTACTTAGGCGCCCCAACGGGTTTTGTGAGGGGGGAAGGAGCTCCACCCAGGGAGGAACACCTGAGTGGCCTATCTGCAAGAATCCTGGGGGTGGCGAGCTGTTTATTTGCCCCGGTCAGGTCTTGCGGTAGGGAGTAGAAGCGGAAATCTCAGCAGACAGCTTAAGGGACATTCTCCCAAAGAGAAGTAACCATTGGAGCAGCCTCTGCAGCAGACCTTTGCCTGCTGTTTTTCTTTTTTTTTTTTTTTTTTTTTTGCGGTACTGGGGATTGAACTCAGGACCCTGCGCTTGCTAGGCAAGCGCTTATTCCACTGAGCTATATTATATCCCCAGCCCCTTGCCTGCTGAACTGTCTGTGGAATTTATAGCTCCACAGTTTGAATCCAATACCCAAAAATGGGAAAACAGAGGAACAAAACACAGTCTCAAAACTCAACACCACCCA
>PVLD010022826.1:0-28570 GCA_004027595.1 Dinomys branickii | reverse complement strand
AGCCACATCAGAGCCACAGCAACTCCCAGGGATCCAGCCAAGGAACAAACGGGAACTGGAGCACAACAGCAAGAGAGAGCTGCAAATGGAGGTGGATCACACGGCCCCACGCCCTTCTCACTCCAGCATCAAGCAGGAAGCATGAACTGAGTTACTGGGCTTCAGCTCCCACCCTGAACGCCCTCTGTGAGGCACCTTGAGCCTCGGCAGCCTGCGCAATCACCACCTGTTCCTGACAGCAATGGGACGAGTCCACAGGCTTCAGGACTCACCCCAGACTACCGATGCGAGCAACAAGAGTGTCTCCATACTGCTTGCATATATGAACGTTATATGAACCCATGGTGACCGGGTGGGCAGCGGAGAGAGAACCTCCCGGAGGAATGCCACTCAGACATGGCAATATAGCAACATGTGAAGGACAGAGAGGAGGGAGGTGGATATCCTGAACTCGAGAAGGATCTGAAATGGGAACTGAAACCCTCGGAAAGTCTAAGCAAAACCTCCTCTGGAGGAGGGGATCGCAGATCTGCCATGGTGCAGTTGGAGGGAGAGGAGATGGAGAGGGAGGAGGTCGCGCTCCAAGCACACCCTTGGCCCACGCCCTCGTTTCGGCATTCGCAGCTTCAGCTTCGGAGACCCATTGCCCAGCTGCAAGGGGTGGGGAACGGTAATGCTGGAGATCAGGAGGAGGTGGGAGGAGAAGAAAGGGCCTCTGGCAACAAGGCAACGGGACAGAGCCAAAAGGGTCACAGAGGGCGCCCCGGTGGGGGTGCGTGCCCTGCGGCTGCTCCGCTGAGGGCCCTGCGGCTGCTCCACTGAGGGCCCCGTGGCTGTGCTGCAGTGGGCCCCGCGGCTGCTCCACTGTGGGCCCCGCGGCTGCCCCACAGTGGGCCTGGTGGCTGCTCTGCTGAGGGCCCCGCTCAGGGCACCTCATGGACTGGACCCGCCCCCACCCATAGCATGACGACAGGGTGGAGCCAGGAGGTCCGCTGTGAGCATATATGCTTTCCCACCTCCAACCATGGCAGTTTGTATACACCTATGTATGTTATAGTATAGTCTGAGGCAGCTGTATCTCTTCCCAAGGCGAGAGTCCAGGGGTATAGATAAACCCAGAAGTACAGCTATTATCACAAGGAAGATGACTGACTGAGTGGTAGGGCAATGGAGATGAGGGAGGAGAAAAAGTGAATGATTAAATGGGCCATCATCTGTGTAACTGAGTAACAAAGGTGAAGGTAACATTATGTAGGACAGCATCCAGAGCTAATTCCCTTCTATGTTCTCTATAATTCTGTATTTCCTCAATCGTTTTTGTATTAACACAAGTGAAGATAACTTTATATTATACAACATCCAGTGCAAATTCCCTACTATCTTCTCTATAATTTGGTATTTCCTTTAATGTTTTTGTGTTAACTAATGTGAAGATAACTATGTAATACAACATCCAGTGCTAATTCCCTACTATATTCTGTATAACTTTGTATTTTCTGTATTGCTTATGGCTTTTCTGGTTCATATGTCTCCATTCTTTTGTCTTTAAGATAAAATTAAAAAAAATAAATATAATCCATTGACCTGTTGGCTTATGATTTGTATGCTACAGTGAAATAAACACATCTTTATAAACACAACTTTGTTCTTTGTAAGACTTCTGAGTGAAAGCTGGGCATGGTGGCACACACCTATAATCCCAGCACAAGGGAGACTGAGGCAAGAGGATCACTTGAGTTGAAAGTCAGATTGAGCTACAAAGTGAGTTCAAGGCCAGCCCGAACTGCATATTAAACTCTGTCTCTCTGTCTCTGTCTCTGTCTCTGTTTCTCTCTCTCTCTCTCTCTCTCTCTCTCACACACACACACACACACACACACACACACACACACAAAGGCTTCTGAGTGAGACTATGTTGTGAAGTATTCTGAATCCAACTGAATAAGGACAAAGAGACGCCTTGCATTTAGGAGGCCAGAATAAAACACAATTTTTGATGCAACAGAACCACATGAGCCAGGAAGCACCAGCAACTGGTACCCTCAGAAACAGGCAGCCCTTTGGGCTTTGCTGTTTGTATGGTCTTTGAAAACACACTTTAATATCAACACAGAAAAGATCCCCCACTTTGCGACTTCAAAACAGCAAAGTGCAGTGTTTTGCATGGGGACACTTCTGGGCCAGATGCCTAGATTCATGGGTACTGGCCCATTATTTCTGAAGACCCTTAGAGAATAAGATGCCTTATCTTGCTTATTTGATAACTTGCAGAGTTATAAATACATTATAAAAATTCTTTCTGATGAAGTTTGAGCCATTCACTTTACTTGTGTCCTCACCTAAAAATAGAAAACAGCAGATGAACAGCAAACATTGCTGCTAAGTGTCAAATACATGCATGCTTCATGCTTAGAAAAGGACAGCCCCATGCTGTCTTATTTACAAATCCTCAGACAAAAACTGTATCAGATGGCTGCCCCACCTCATCAGCCCTGTAGAATTCAAATACAGATCCCTATTTC
This sequence comes from Dinomys branickii, assembly GCA_004027595.1. NCBI lineage: Eukaryota > Metazoa > Chordata > Mammalia > Rodentia > Dinomyidae > Dinomys > Dinomys branickii. The sequence goes on along the minus strand of PVLD010022826.1, from coordinate 26,048 downwards.
TCTCCCACTGCCTTCCATCTTTCCTCAAATACAGATCCCTATTTCTCTCTCACTGCCTTCCATCTTTCCAAGCATGGCATTATTTCCTGCTTCACTCAAAACTCTTCACTGAGTGGCTGCTCTGAGTCTAGCACTGTGCTGGAGCTTGAGACCACTGGGGAATAGGACCAAGGCTCTTTCCCTCCACGGAGCACAGGGGACACACTCTCACAGTCCCGCAACCTATCAAGCTGACTTCAAAGCTTTTGTGTGCACAGAGTGACACCCATCATGCTGAATAAAAATTAGGCTTAAGCATTTAAATACCATCCCTCATTAAGCAAAATAAAATATAGGTAATAGGAAACAGGGAGATACTTTTTTTGGCAAAAGGGAGGGGGACCAAGAGATGGAAGGAAAACGGAGGCGAGGAGAAGGGGATGAAAAATGAAGACGTGTTATGCGCATGCACTAGCTCCATACAACAAACATAAATACCGTGTACTGCAAACATGTTCCAATAAAATAAAAAAGTGGCGAGAATGATGAGGTAGTGTGTTTGAAGCAAGGGAGAGTATCTTCAGGGAGACCAATGGCAATAATCTGTGGTGGATTAACTAATGGTCAGTTCGTCACACTCAGCTGAACTAAATCTGCGTGGCGCTGGGTGTGGAAGGCCCACTTGTGGATTGTTGCTAGCAGCCCCAAAAGGAGAACTGGGGAGGAAGATGGTGTGCAGTCAGTTCTTCTGGACATGCTGGTTTTCTTGATATCAACTCAGCTGCTCTCATCATCACAGGAACTCAGGACCTTGCTGTTGCTGAGGATGGCTGTGGTTCTTTTTAAGGGAGTGCTGGTCCTTACTTTGAGTGTTACTTCCTGGCTCCAGGGCAGATCCCTCAGGCTGCTGGCACAGATCCTTCCCCCTACTGGTACAGACTTTCTAGCTTCTACTACTGACCTTTGGGCCTTCCCAGCGCAGATGTGAGACATTGTCGTGGGCTCTAGGCCTCCAGTTGAACTCATGCAGGACATTGCGAGGGATCCAGGCCCTCTGCTGTATTCTCTGGGTCTCTAGTATGTGGACAGATCTCCCATACTCTTTTGCATTTGACTTTTTGGGTGACTATTATAAAATAATCTTATAAATTATAAATTAAATACGTTCCCTTGTAAGCCCTACTACAACAATACCTTTTACTGTAGTAAATTGTTTTGAAATTTACACACTTGCTGCATTTTCAGTCACAACTTGTATACACACATATATATTTATACAACTTTCTAAAGAGACACACAGTAACTAATGCACCGATTGCATATAATTTAAAACTACACGTTTTATTTTTCTCTCTGAGGTACAGACATACAAGATTCTTACAGATACACAAATGGAACCTCAGTCATCCTTGGAGAACAGGATCTGTGTTCTCTATTCATCTCTGGATTCTTAGGATCAACAAAGTTCCTCACACAGTCATTAAATGGTTTTTGAGGGGAAAAATGTCATCCTCTTTAAAACACAAAATGAACCAAAGGCTGATGTTTCTCTAAAATTTATTGCAAATGAAGACAAATCATTCTGAACCCAGTTGGAGATTTAAGAAGGCCATGAGTTAAATTTTCAACCTCAGGACTGTTTGCTTGCATACATGTTTACTGATTGGTTGACTCAGACAGATTGCAAAAGTGGCCACACACTCATTCCTTTAGCAAGTCCTTTTGCTATGCAACTTTTCTCATCAAGAAGTAGGACTCATTTTTCTCTCTGTATAGTTTAGGTTAAGTTTATCACTTTTGACCTGCAGGATGCAGTAGAAGTCTCACATGCCCCTGCTCTCCTTCCTTGAGCTCTCCTTCCAGCCAGCTGCCGTATGAAAAGCCCAGGATGCTGAAAAATGACAGACGACATGGAGGAAAGGTGAACATAGCATCCTAGACTCCTGAGGCCATCCTAGACCAGCTAACTCCTGTTGTCCCAGAAGCTGCCCATGTCCATTTGAGTAAGCACAGTCAAAACCAGAAGAACAATCCAGCAGAGCCCAGCTCCAACTACTCACCAAATGAATTGCAGCTAAATAACTGATTGTTGTTTTAAGCCACTAAGGTTGCACATTTGCATAGAACTATGGGACCACGTCCAAATTATGAGGATTGAACTGCTTGTATGCAGTTTCTCTTAATACCCAAAGACTGTCTGAAAAGATGTTATTGTTGAAGAACTAGTTGTATACATAGATACACATAAGGGAATGGAATACACACAAAGACACACACATCTTCCCATGCTGAGAGTGTGTATTTTCTTCCCATCTTCTCCCTGGTGCCTTGACTCCTGTTGATTCCGAAGGGCACTGTAGTAGGACTTTCTTCCCCACTGCTAATAGATTCATCACAAGGCAAAGAGGCAAATTCTTCATCAAAATTTACTCTTACATGAGAACAAATTTGGCATTCCTCATATGTGACAAGTCATTTTCTGCCCCAAATCTCTCACATCCACTTTTAAAAAACTTTTAAAAGGTATATTCTTGGCACTACGAAAAGAATTATTATTTTTGCAAAACAATATCCATTTGCCAGTTGTCCTCCAGACATGCTGCTGCTAAGGATGAGTATCCCTGCATTCACAGCCGGGACACAGTCGCCTTTCACAACGGGGCAATTCCGGAAGCAGTAACTCTCTGAAGCCTTCCTCTGCTTGAGCTCACAGGCTGCTACCTTGTGCATGATTTATCTGCAAGACCAAGCCTCGGACCATGCATTGTTTTACTAATGGATATTTCCTTGTTGCCTTATGAATACCAAACTATCAAGAGCTCATGAATGCTTTTTTTTCATTCTGTGAAATTTTTGTCATTTCGGATTCTTGCATAAATCTGGTTTCTTTCAGATCATCAGCTATAGCTACTGGCTGTTGGGAGTAAACAAGCTGCTTGTCCTGAGCTCAGTGTGATAAAAGGAACCAAGATTTGTACTTTTCTGCCAAAGGCAGCCCTTGGTACAGGAAAGCTAGCAGGAAATCCGTGTCGAGATGGGCACCCAGTCAGAGGTGCCCTCACTATTCCCACAGACCATCTTCTTGTAACCCTAGTGGATGCTAATAGTGATATGTTCTACAGGTAAACACAATTCCACCCAAATGACCAAGAGCTAAATAGATGTGTGACTGCACAGGAGACTCCAACCCTCCCGGCACCCGCTGCCCTGACATACTTCTCTGTGAGCCCTGCTCTGGCTTTTTATCTCTCTTCTTACATTCCATTCCTTATTCTACCTGCCTCTTTGCTCTGCTTCTCTGGATTGCCCCTCCCTCTGCTCTGCCTCCTCTTAATTATACCTCCTCCTTTGTCGTCTAGGCATGAGGGACATAAGCAGTAATTATCTACTCATCAGGGTTGATTATATGTCACATTGTCCAATTGAAACAGCCTCATGTTTTCTTCCCTCTCCCAACAATCAAAATGGGAAACTCCACCAAATGAGCATGTGTGTGCACGTGCGCGCGCGCACACACACACACACACACACACACACACAGCTTATTGAAGATGAATTTTTAAAAATAAGAAAATTATATTAAAATATCAGTAAATAAGTTTTGCTAACAGCAATCATATGTGGAACAGAGAATAATGTACTGCAACAAATTTCTAAAACTAGTTTCTAGGAGGAAAAGTACAAGATTCTGCAGCAGAGAAGAGCAGGATGGTTCAACTCCTCACCCTTCAGAAATAGTACTAGAGAGCCTTTGAATCCAAGAAGCAACAAAGAGGGTATAATGAGATATGCAGTAACAAATAGGGTAGATTCTTCTGATAGAACCCAAAGAATCAGCATTTCACATTGTTCAGGCAAAGAAAACTTTGATATGGGACATTCAGCAACATTTCTGAAGAAAGAATAGAGCCCAGAAATGTTAAAACAAATAAATGAGCAAAAGTAAAAGTACATGCCATTCAGCTGAATGGTTCCCTTCCAACTAACATTCCTTCATCCAGACGAAAGAAAGAGGCACATAGAAGTCACAGTATAACTTAGAAGAAACAATAATTTAATGAACAGAAAGAATTTCTTACAATTGTTTCCCACTACAGAACTTAGTAAGAAAATCACTGCAGTGAAACAAATGCAAAAAGCTAAGGTGGTAAAATAACAATATGTTATGAAAGTATGGCTATGAATTCTAGGATTCAAACTGAAGACCAAAATAACATCTTGGCAGAACTTAAAAAACTATTAAAATCTGCAAGGAATGGAGTAGACAAAATTCTGCAAAACAAAGAAAAACACACGAAGAGACATTCAAGAATCACTGCAAATATTAAGCAGGATAAATTAATAGAATGTTATGCATAGGTACATCAAATTACAACTGCTAAAATCAAAGACAGAAATACCTAAAAGCCATAAGTGAGAACAGTAAGTTAACTTTAAAAGACTACAAGACTGAGGGGCAGCTTTTCCAAAGAAACAACGAAAGCCAGTCCACTGGGGGCGACCCCCATGGACTTGACCAGTCCCGTGGCAGAGCCTTGCCAAGGTGGAGCCGGTGGTCTGCTTGGGCAACCCTGAGGACTTGACTGGGCCTCTGCACACGCTATATCGAGGAGAAGCCTGGCAGTCTGCTGGGTAACCCTGCTGACTTGACAGGACTGATGGCCTTGACAGCTTGTCAATGGGGGCTGGACCTGGTTAGGAACCTGGTTCCCTGCCTATCTACTGTCCTTGAGCATGGGTGCTTTTCTATCTCCTGCCATAGCAATTTGTGTACACCCATATTTGGTACAGCATAATTTGAAGCAGCCATGTCTCTTCCCAATGTGAGAGCCTGAGGGAATAAATAAACCCAAAAGTACAGTTATTATCAGAGGGAAGATGACTGATTGGGTGGTAGAACAACAGAGATGAGGGTGGAGAAAATTGATTAATCGAATGTGCCATCATCTGTATAACTGAACAACAAATGCGAAGATAACATCATGTAATACAGCATCCAGTGGTAATTCCCTACTATCTTCTCTATAATTTGGTTTTTCCTTTATTGTTTTTGTGTTAACTAATGTGAAGATAATATTATGTAATACAGCATCCAGTGCTAATTCCCTACTATCTTCTCTATAATTTTGTATTTCCCGTATTGTTTTTGTGTTGTTCTGGTTTATATGTCTTCATTCTTTTGTCTTTAAAATAAAAAAAGAAAAAAAAAAAGAAACAATGAAAGCCAGATGACAATGTGATGATATCTGCAAAATGTTAGAAGAAGGGAACTGCCAACCTAGAATTTCTTACTGCATGAAAATATCCTATATAAGAAAGTAAAGAAAGCTGGAATATAGATAGAGAAGAGGAGGGCAGGGGTGGGGGAAGAGAAGAATTTTTAGATGGAAGAGAATGATACAACAAGGAAAGAACAATGACAAGAAAATATGGGGACAACTTTGTATATATACTGACTATTAGCTGCAGTTTAGATACAGAATGTCTCCCCAAAGTCTCCTGTGTTCAGAAATGGGACTTTTGAAAGGTGACTGGATCAGGGGGTGCTGCCCTTATCAGTGGACCAATTCACTGGTGAACCATGACTAACTGTGCTGTTAGGAGGTGGCATCTGGTTATACGTAGGTCACTATGTGCATGACTTGGAAATGCACATTTTTGTCCCTAGCTCCCTCCTTCTCTCTCTGCTTCTCGGCTGCTGTGGGATAAGAAACTGTCCTCTGACACCATGCTGTCTCTTCTTCAGAGCCAGGTGGCCATGGACTGAACCCACTGAAAACAGCGAGCCTAATACATCTCTCCTCCTTTAAGTTGCAGAAGTTGGGTATTTTGTCCTAACAATGGGAAAGTGACTAACACATTGCACAAAGCAACAGGTACTCACACAATATATATATTCAAAACATTTCACAAATAGGAGCAGGTAAATGGAGTCACAAGGCTTTAAATTATCCAGGAAATAGTAAAAAAATTAATTTATTTAAAACTTTGATAAGTCAAGAATACTTGGTATAGTTTCTAGAGCAGTCACTGAAGGAAGAGCCAAAGAATGTATTAGAATGTATTACAAGGTAAAAGAGAGCATAAATGTAATAATAAGAAATGCTTAATCACTGCAAAAGAAGGCAAGAAGACACAGAAAAAAAAGAACAAAGAAGATGAGCATATTGCTACATGCTTGTGATTCTAGCTACTTGGAAAGCTGAAGCAGGAAGGTTGCAAGTTCAAGGCCAGTCTGGTTAAGTTTATTGAGATCTTGCTTCAAAAACAAACAAACAAACAAACAATCACAAATAGGACATAGCAAAAATGAAAAGATAGTACTTTTAAACTAAAATCTATCAGTGGTTAAATGTAAAGTGAATTTTTGTTATAATGTAAAGACAAAGGTTACCTTAGGGCTGGAGATACAGCTCAGTGGCACAAGTGCCTGCCTGGCAACCACAAGGCCCTGAATTCGATTCCCAGTACAAAAACAACAACAACAACAACAACAACAACAACAGTGGTACAGCACTTGTACCACTATTAAGAGACAAAGGTTACCAATTTATATAAAGAAATGGAATATACATAATGCTTATAAAAGCAACATTTTAACTATACACGTACAGAAAACTAGAAAATGAAAGAGTGGGGGGAAAGCCATGAAAGGACTAATCAGCAAAGGAGACTTACATGCAAAGTGTTACTGGGGATACCGAGGGCCATTTCATAAAGAGAAGTGATCCAATTCACCAGGAAGATACTACATTCTAATATTGGATATACTTAGTAATAATTGGTCAGGATGCACGGATCTAAAAATATGAACTAAAAGGAGAAATAGATAAATTATGATCATAGTGAGATATTTAAAATATCTCTATCATTAACAATCAGAACAAGCAGAAAAAAAGGCAAAAATATGATATGAAAAACATACTTAATAAGCCTAACCTACTTGACATAGACAGACCACATCCCACAACTGTAGGAAAAACATTCTTTTCAAGTACACACAGACCAGTTTCTCCAAAATTGACCACAAAAGAAATACCAACAAACTTTAAAGAACTGAATTATACATGTGTTCTCTGGTCATAGGAAGTTAACAGGTAAAACATTACTAGGGGATTCTTATATATATGGAAATTAAACAAAACTATTTAAATAATTTATGAGTCAAAGAAGAAATTAAAAAGGGAATTCAAAAACATTCTAACTGAAAATATGACATATTGCAACTTGTGGGGAGCAATAAAAACTGTGCTAGGAGAAATTATACTTTTAAGCACTTAGAAAATAGTTGAAAATTGTTGATCCTAGGAATCTGAGAAAAGAAAAATAAACACAAAGTAACAGAAGAAAGAGATTTCAAAAGAGCATAAATTAACAAAATAAAAAGTAAATATACACTAGAGGGGATCATATAGTCAAAAGTTGATTCTTTGAAAAGATTGATAGCATTGATAAACACCTAGCAAGACTAAGTAAGAAACATTCAGAGACTGGGGATGGTGGCGCACACCTATAATCTCAGCTACTTTTTAAAAATAAAGTACGCAATTTATTAAGAAATTAATGGACAGAAAGGATAGAAGCTGTCTCGGCCAGCAGCAACGCGATTCCTAGATTCAGAGACAGGAGGAAGGGGCTTATGTGCTCCTGTGAGACAAAGGTATGCGTGTGGGCTTTATCAAGAACTCAACACATCAGAGGGCAGCTACTTTGGAGGCTAAGGCAGGAGGTTCACAACTAGGAGTCCAGCGTAGGCAATTTAGGGAGACCCTGTCTCAAAACAAAAAAATTTTTAAAAGCATCAGAATGTAGCTCAGTGGTAGAGAACTTCTGGGTTTGATCCCCAGTACTACAAAGGAAAGTAAAAAAAAAAAGGGAAAGGGAGAGGAGGGGAAGGGAGGGAAGGGGAGGGAAGGGAAGACATCTAGAGAAGATACAAATAGAAAACATCAGGGCCTGGGGGTGTAGCTTGTGGTAGGGTACGAGCTTAGCACGTGGAAAGCCCTCAGTTTGCTCCTCAGCACATATATGTGCACATAACCCAAAAAAAGGAGCATCACCACAGATTTTTCAGATGTTAGAAAAGCCAATGACAGGAATCTGTGATAAATTTATGTCCAAAAAACTAAAAATTCTGAGGAAATAGACAAAATTTAAAAGAAATACAAATAACCAAAAGTGACACAAGAGGAAATAGAGATATTTGATACCCCATTAACAAAACCGAACTTCTACATGCAAGAAGCCCTAGGCACAGGTGTCTTTGCCTGTGAATTCTTTTAATATTTTACAGAATAATTCCAATCTTACACAAAGTCTTGAGGACAGAAAAAGGAAATAGTTCCCAACTTATTTAAATCAATGTAATCTTGGTACTAAAACCTGACGAAGACATGAGAAAGTAATATTGGAAACCAATCTCACTAAGTAGAAATACAAAATCCCGTAAAAAATATTGCCAAAAGACATCCAGTAATATGTTAGTATGTTAAACTGAGTTGAGCAGTATATTCAAAAGATAATGCTTACACCATTAGGTTTATCTCAGAATTGCTTCAACATTTGTAAAAAAGAGTACCAGAAAAGTATCTAACAAAAGTCAATATGATAAGCTGGGTGTGGTGACACACACCTATAATCCTAGCACTTAGGAGGCTGAGGCAGGAGGATCACTGAGTGTTCAAGGCCAGCCTGAAAGACACAGTGAGACCTTGTCTCTTTTTTTTTTTTTTTAAGAGAAGAATATATTTACTGAGGGAAAGAAAGCTTCTGTCAGAGAGAGAGAGAAGTGGGGGATCCTGTCTCAATGTTCAATGTTCCCACCTCAAAAAGTCAACAAGATTAAAAAAAAAAAACAAAACCCTTAGATGTGACAAACATAAGGAAACTTTCTGAATCCGATTTTAAAAATATGGATAAACTGGGCATGGTGGTGCATCCTTGCAATCCCACCATATAGGAGGCTGAGGTTAAGATTATTGTGAGTTTGAGGCCAGCCTGGGCTACATAGTGAGTTCAAGGCCACCCTGAACTGTACAGTGAGATCCTGTCTCAAAAAAAAAAAAAAGGAAAAATTAATATAAGAAAGGAATGATTATCATCACATGGGTGAATGCTGAGGTTATTAGGCTAAGTGAAATAAGCTACTCACAAAAAGCCAAATACTGTATAATTCTACTCATATGAGGTATCAAAAGTAGTCAAATTCATAGAAATGGAGAAGGGTGGTTACCATAGCCTGGGGAAAGGAGGAAGAGGGAAGCTACTGCACAATGAATGCAAAGGTTCACATTTACAAGATGGAAAAGTTCTGCAGATTTATTTCCCAACAATGTGAATACATGCAACACTATTAAACTAACTGGATATGTATAAGATGCTTAACATGGTCAACTTATGTATTTTCTAACACAATTTTTTTTACAAAAGAAAGTACTAATAAGTTAGACTATATTAATATGCTATTCATGGAATATTGTTATGGTTTGTATCTGAATGTCTCCCTAAAGCCTTAAGCAGTCATGGGGCCGGCTTCTAGAGTTTATCATTGATTCATGATCCAGTGTTGGAATTATGGATGTGCATGCTACACTTGCCCTGGGGCGAGTAGTTTGCATATAATGTAAAGGAGGGAAAGAGACTTGCTCTTCCAGCTGCCGCTCCTCCCTTTTGCTCTTGTTGCTTTTGCTATCTGCCAATGCCATAAACTATTGCCCTCTGCCATGTGCCACTCTGCCTTGGAGCCAGCCATGTATGGACTGAAACCTCCACAAACTGAATAAACCTTTCTTTCCTTAATTTTTGGCATCAGATATTTTGTCTCAGTAACGAGAAAAAAGTAACCAAGACAAACATACTATGAAAGTGTTTATAACACATAGAACCTTAAAAGTTCTGGTACCCATAATAATATAAAGAATTCCTACAAATAAATAGGAAATAAACAGATGAAAACTGGGCAAGGGAACTGAATAGGCACTTCTCAAATGAGATATTCAAACAACTGTTAAACATATGATAAAGTACCTAAATATCATGAATGATCAAGGATGCTGAACTGAAGTGAGGTTACAAACATGCTCAGCACAATGGCATTGGTGGGTAATGTTAGGCTCCTGAAAACCTCGTACATTACTGGTGCAAGGATAAATCATGCAACCATTTACAAAACTGGGCATTATCTATCTAAGTCAAACACATAAATACCTTATGATCCACCAATTTAACTCCTAAGTATATGAACACAGTTCTAGATAATGAAAAATTCTAGAGGAATGTGTGCAAGATGACCAACCAAAGACTACACAGGAATATTTTTCTAAGGGCCACACACCTGAATCACAGAAATGGTCATCCACAGTAGAATGGAATACTCCATAGCAAAGAAAAGAAATGATTTCTAGCTTTCTGGAACATGGGTGTCTCTCAAGGACATAATGCTGGGCAGAGGAAACCATGCAGAAGAGCACTTTTCTGTGTTTCCACTTAAATAAAATTCAAGTAGGGAAAATGTAATTTATGGTTTTAGAAATGTGGAAAGTGGTTATTCTCAGGGAGGCTGTGCCTGGAAGGGAGCACTAGGAATATTCTTGGATTGCTGAGGATGTTCTGTTTCATAACCTGGGTGACGGTTCTCTGGGTGTATTTATGGTATGATAATTCACTAACCTCCAAAATCTTTGATTTTTAAAACATTTTGTATTTATATTACCATTAAATAAAATTTTAAATAAACCATCAAAAGCACAATCCTGTTCCAAGAAACACTGTTACACAATTTGGCTAATGAATGCCAGGGATAAAGAAAAAATTCAATTGATACCCAGGTAGAAAAGGCAAATTTTACCAAAGTATAAAAATTAAATTAGGCTTGCTTAAAATTTTATCTCAGCCTCTTATTTATAGAAATGAACTATGGCTATAATCTTTGAGGGGAAAGAAAATGTAATGCAATGATATTGTGCTTTGTGAGATGCACTCAAGTGTATGTGGTCAGTAGGTATTTATTCCTCTTAGGATGTCTGGACATTGAAAATTTAGGACTATAGAGTGTACGTGTGGTATTGTGTTGCTTATGCTGAGTTGTAAATAAATTGCTGCTAGTATTCTAATGAAGAATTCACAGTTTGGGGTGGATAGTCAGCATTCTCACTGGGAAACACATCCTCCAGATTGGCCACTATAGGGACTTCTCTTGTCCGTTTTTATGAAGATGGGATCTTGCCATGTTGCCCAGTCTGCCTTTGAATGTGAGATCTTCCTGCCTCAGTCTCCCACAGAGCTGGGATCACAGGTGTATGCCACCACATTGGGCTTTCTGATCTGCATCTTGACCAAACCATCGCTTTGTTAGTCAGCACTTGAAACCTTAAAATGGCTTTCTATTGGTAAAATCATAGCCTGTTAATTACCATGATAATGTTAGAAATGGGCTCTCACCATGTAAATGAAAGGTTTGTATGATATAGAAGTTGTCTAAAAGTATTTGAGAGATACTTCACATCCCTAAATGGACAGGGTGAAACCAAATCTGAACTCTAATGGTGCTGGAGATTTGAACTCTACACAGTGTCAGGTCAGGACTACTGTGTTACAACTGGGGACGATGGGAACAGCAACCATCCATCAGCATCCATCAGAACAGGGTCATCTTTGCCACCCCTGCACTGATAACGCCATCCTACTCTCTCTGCACAGCCTGCCCAGCCTCACCCCAGCCTAGGAATGACCGAGGCAAGGACTCCTCCCTTCTGCCTTTGTATCCCTAGCACGTAGCCTGGTACATGGCATGTGGTAGACATTCCAGAAATGTTTGTCGAATGACTAAATGAATGGGTGAGGAGGTAAATAAATGAGTGGTGAAAACCAGCTTTTATACAGCTTGCCTCACGTTGAAAGTTCCTCAGCCAGGGCATTATTCTAGTCATGGCAGAGGCAAAAAGATAATAAGTGACCTTTGAGTTTTAGTCCTTGGCACAATTACTGTTCGTTCAGTTCCTCCTGCTGTGTAATTTCGCCCGTCAGTTTAAATATGCCATCAAGTCCATGGCATAGGGCAGTGGATGAGCCACACTCTCCATCTCCTCCCCTCCTTGTGCAGGAAATGCTGGGCTGATGTGTGAAGTCAGAACTGAGAGTCTGAGAAAGCTTAGGCCCCAGGGGTGCGGGCATGCGCCTCAGCCTGGACTCCCGGTGAGTGGTCAGCCTGAGGGCCACGTGTGCGCACGTGTGCCAGAGTGTGTTTCTCGGGTTCTGTTTTCAGAGTTCCCCAAGGTAACAGCACCTCTGCACCAAAGCCCAGGGCCAGCAGCAGGCTCCTCCTGTCTCGCAGGGTCGCAGGCCCAGCTCCTGGCTCAGAAACAGGCTCTTACTATGTCCCAATTTTTCCAAGACCACAAGGACAGTCAGTGTTTACCACCAGCCTCCTCAGGAAAAAGTATCCCAAGGCTGTTGTTCTCACAGGAAACAGTAAAGTTTGTTATTCGCTGAATTTAAACCAAAGAGTAAATTCTGCCTGCAAGATGGAGAAGCCCAGCCCTTTGCTAGCGGAGGTGCTAATTCTCTCACTTCCCCTTGGCTTTCTGAGTCTGCCCTGGCTCAGCTCACCCAGCAACCTCCTGATGCTCCCCACCCCCACCCCCCATAACAAGTCTAGGAAATTGAAGCTCCATGGGCCTTTCTGACAAAAACCAGGTCATTTGCTGCGCATTTATATGTGGCTGCTACTTTTGGAAAACAATACAGATGTTAAATCAGGAGTAAATGGAGAAGTATGAGTGTACTCTGCTGGGGCTTTCCCTAAATAAATATTACTATATATATTTAAAATATACAACATGATGTTGTGGGATACATATAGTAAAAAGGTTACTATAAGTGATGCATGTTAACATGGTAATACCACAGATACCCTTTAATGTAGCAAGACCAGCTAAAATCTGCTTACTCAGCATGAATTCTACCTACAGTACAATTCCTTATGCTTCTCCTATTTAAATCTCCAGCTGGGCATGGTGGCACACACTTCTAATCCTAACACTTGAGAGGCTCAGGCAGGAGAACGGCTGCGGTTCAAGGCCAGCCTGGGCTACATAGTGAATTCAAGGCCAGCCTGGGCTACATAGCAAGACCCTGTCTTTTTTTTTCTTCACCCTGTTAAAAAAAAAAAAAAGTCTCTAAACTGCAGCCAGGCACAGGGATACACACCTGTAGTTCCGCCTACTGGGGAGCAGAGGCAGGAGGATCACTTGAGCCCAGCAAGGTGATGCCAGTATGGGAAACAGTGAAACATTCAAAAGCAAAACCAAACAGAAGCCCCCAAATCTCTAGACTTGTTCAGCCTAGCAACCTGACGCTTTGTGTCTGAGCTACATCTTCTGTTCCTTCTCTTTCCTTCCCTCCCTCCCTCACCCTCCACTCCGGTAGGCACTGATTTGTTCTGTTCTCTGTCTCTGTCTGAACATCCCCGTTTCCTGTTAGGGTGTGACCTGGCCAGGAGCCGAAGGCCGAAGCCAGAGCCCAGAACCTGGGCCAATGCTGCCGCTCCCATCTTGTGTCTGCTGTTGCATTTTAGGAAGCCCACACATGCCTTCTTCTTTTTCTCTGGTCTTGGTCACACAGCCTTTAAAAATAGTAATTTTTAAAAAGGCAACCAGATATGCCAGAAATAACCAGTGGTTCAGTGAACCTCTGAGCAAATATGGTAATATTGACAAGGAAATTCTAAATTCAGTTTCAGCCTCATGACGATTCCATGAAAAACAAACATCCAAAGGATGGAGAAAAACAAAGCTTGAATTTAAGAAAACAAAAGGCTGCCTTTGGAGAGAAGGGGCAGAGGGGCTTCTTAAGAGGATGACCAACTTGAGGTGAGCTGCTCTGATGTCCTGGCCTGCTGGGAGCTGCAAGGCCTGGAGAAAGCACAGCCATGGGATGCAGACGCTGCAATCGGAATGGCCTCCATCCTGGCTCTGTTTCCTTCTGGCCGTCTGACATGGACAGGTCCCAGAACACTGCTGCACCCCAGTGCTACCATCTGTAAATTGGAGCTAGTTGTGCATGGTGGTGCACACTTATAGTCCCAGAACTCTGGGTAGGTAGAGACAGGAGGATTGCAAATTTGAGCTCAGCTAGGCAATTTAGTGACTTAGTGGAACCCTGTCTCAAAAAACGAAACAAATATACCAAAACAACAATAACTGGGGATTGTTGTGCAAAGGCTCTGGGTTCAATCCCAGTATTGAAAAAAGAAAGAATCTAGTCATTTCTACTCCTAGACTTGTAAAGATAAAGATTATAAAGTATGGAAAACTCCTATCACAGAAAGGGGACAGGAGACATGGAAATGGCAGAGATGTTTTATATTTTGGTGAAGGTAGTATTTTCATGGGGGTGTATGTCTGTGATAACTCTGATAGTTTTATAGTTTAAATGGGTAGTTTATAGTACACAAATTAAATCCTAAGCAATGGTTTAAAATTTTTTAAAAATTCCCAGAAGAGAGAAATGGACAAGCCAGACCAGGAAAGGGAAAGAAAGGCTGTATATTTGTAGATGGACTCAGAGGTGATGGGCAGAAAAGGAAAGTTAAGGTTGGGATCATTTTCTAATACTAGAGGCCAGAAAGCACAAACAGAACTCATGGAAATTGGGGTGGAGGATCTTAGTGACCTTTTTGAGCTTGTCTTAATACTGGTGGCACACGTCCCACGCAGGCTTTCCAAGTGGAACAAGGCATGTATCTTCTGGAGCGAGCCTATGAGTCTCACACCTGGATCACCTGTCTTAGGTTTCTCTTGGCGACAGCCGTCCCCTCCAACCACAGAGAGAGGATGTACGGGCCACCTCAACCAGGGGCTGCAACAGAGAGCAGAGGTGCTGCAGGCCCCTGGGGAGTGGTCAGTGTGCTGTGGGAGCCACATGGTCACCACAGGAAGGCTGACACTAGGATCCTGCAGCTAGGGCAAGCAGTCTTCTGAGAGTGCCGGTGGCCAAGGAGAAAACATGGCCTTGAAAATGGACGTGGGACTTGGCATACGAAGCGCAAAGAAACCAGACCTGGCATGGAAATCTGCAGCGTCCATGCTTAAGGACCAAAGCATCAGGATTTTCCTATGATTAGGGCTACAACCAAGTACAGTTAGACCCAGAGTACATTTAAGAGAGTTATGCCATTGAGTTCCTGCTGCCAAGATGCAAATGAAAACCATGATGTGTGAGTTTGGATAGAAGATTAAGTGGCCACACCCAGACCGGGATCCTAAGGTCCAAAGCTAGAGAAATACCCATGCACAGAGGGGGAAGAAAATAACAGATAAACCCAGTCCCCATCCATTCAAGATGAGAGGAAACCCAGGAACCCCACGGTTAGACACGCAATAGTATTTATTCAAGAAAGTCAAGAGAACGGTTCAGTCTCCCCTTCTCTTCTAATCCTTCCTATCACCATTTAAATAGGCTCAGATCTCTTCAAAAGGAAACCACCTCAAAAAGAATAAAAGCAAGCAAACAAAAACCAGCCCTGACAACCTCTCAGGACACAAGATCTTCCAGCTCTGCCCTTTTGTGCTCTCCGGTCCTCTTCATGAAGAGCCAAGATTCAACAGCAAAGTCCCTTGGCCTCAGGCCTCTTCCTCGCGCCCCCGCACTTCTGTATCAGTGTGGCTGTGGTGCATCCTACACTCCCAAAGGACACAGAAAACAGAAGGCCACCAGAACCTCCTTCACACCGTGAGGCCAGTGTACACCTTGTGGCTTTCATTTGCTTAACTTCGGCAGCCTCTGAATTCACTGCCTGCTTCTATCTCAAAACATTTTCTCTAAAATGTCATTCACTAGACTTTGCTTTCCAGCCTTCCTCCCATTTTATTATCTCTGCCTCACTGGCCCCTTTGAGGAACCCAAGTACCGGTGTTTCCTTTAGGCTTGGGACAGTGCTTGACTCAGTTTTGTGAACGTGCACTTAGGATCCTGCTAAGTGATGGGCTATGGAGCGAACAGGTGAATGCTCACTCAGCTGGCACAGGAAGAATTATTATCCAAACCCAGATTCACCCAGCTTTGACCCTTGCTTGACCCACTCAGCCAAAAGGACTTTTCTCTACTTGGAAGCAGTTTCATAATTAAAAAAAAAAGCTGTTGGTCACTGGAAAAAAATGTGCATAATGGAGTGAAGATATTCTTGTAACACACAAATAGAGATTTAAAAAAATAATAACACAGATACTTTCAATCTACAGAGGAATAAAAACTGTAATGGTTTGTACACCTCGCCAAGTGTAGAGCCAGAATTCCTGCTCAGCATCTGAAAGCTCAAAGAGCTCTGCACTGCAGTGAGAAAATAAACACACAAAACCTGCATTTAGCTCTCGTTTGACTGGAGCCCGTAAACAGCCCACTTGGCCAGTGGGTGTGGCTGAGGGATGTTGCCACATGAGTGCACCGCAAGGAAGGACATTAAGGCTCGGAAGGGCACTGTGGGCACTGGACGGGCAGCTCAGGTTGTAAGCCGAGCACTCGCCCGGCTTGTAGTTTTTCTTGCTGGTATGCACTAAGACAAGCACATAGACTGAGACCAAGTTTTCACAAGCTTTTGAAACAATTTGATAGAAGAATTTTGTGTGTGTTATTTACATCAACCAAAAAATTTTGTTTAAATTAGGAATCTACTTTATTTTTATAGTAAGTCATTTTTACTGCATTTTATTAAAGTATCAGTCCATCAATGGCTAGAAAAAAAACATAATAGTCCAAAGTACTGAAATAGACAAAAACTATCTGTTAAAAGCTACGCCAAGGAGTAAAGAGATAAGTGACGGAAGGGAAAGAATACTCAAAACATATTGATTATAAATGCTTTATGTAAAAAACCTATATATATATATATAATTCCATCAATTAGAAAAATGGACAAAATACTTAAAACAGATATTTGGCATGAAGACATTTCAACACCTGATTAACGTGATGAGTGCTCAATGTCACTATCATCTGACAAGAAATATACACCATCACTAGCATCACCACAGAGGAGTCACCAGACGATAATCATGGAAGTTGGTGAGGACACTGAACAAGGACTCTGATGGGAGAGAAAGCTGACCAAAATATTTCACTGAATTCCTTGTCCCGTTCAGTAGAGCTCCACACACACCAACACCAGCCTCGCAATTTTACTCCTAGAAACCAGTGGTCAAATGTTCCCATGTGAACCAAATGATATGGATGGAACCATCATGACAGCACAGTTTGTGGCAGCCACTAAACGAAAACAAGCCAAATAAGCAGGCTGACACGCAGTGATGTGAATCAAGGGATCTTGCAGATATTCTAGGGACAATGTATCCTACATATTCAGTAACACTGTGGCCCTGGAGCCATTGCCCTCTGTAGAACCAGCATGTACTTGGTTCTCAGGTGTCATGGAGGTCAGGGATCAGTCTCTGAAGGAGTCTAGGGGTGAGAGGAAACCTGTTGTGATTAGGGAACAACTCAGGGTCTGGCATGAGGTCTGAGTCACAAGCCCAGGTCTGCAGTAGAGCTTCCCAATGCCCTTGCAGGGGCAGGGTTCAACCTCTTCAGTTGGCATTGGAGGCACAGTGGGGAATCGTGTTGGGTTGCAGAAGGTTCCACATTATTCACTGGAACTGAGGGTTGAGCTGCAGCCTTATGATGGATTGGAGAAGTCTCCACCTTTGCAGCGGGTTCTAGCACGATGGTAAACTACAGATCTGGAGATTTAGGAGTCACACTGGACACGTGTTACTGCTGAGGTTGGTGGTGACCTGGCAGTGGAAGTGTCACTTTATGATGCTCTAGAGACTGAGACAGGTGCTCCTGCTGGGTGGAAAGTCCCACCTCCTCAATATGGCTGCTAGCCAGCTTCCAGAAGGTTCAGTTTTCCCAGGAGACTCAGCAGGTTGAACTGGCTGCTTCTCTTCACTGGGAGAAGGTTTAATCCCTACAGGAGGGCTGAGAAGATGAGCTGGGGTCTCTAGTGGGGTTAATGAAAGTTCAACTTCCTCTGGACTCTCTGGGAGCTGCGTTGGGCCCTGCTGCTAGCATGGAGGAAGTGACGGTTATCGAAACATCCATACCCTTAGGTTTCACTGTGGTGTCTGCTAAGTGGGGGTGATGAGCCTTCCTTCTACTTGGAGACAGAACATGTACCTCCCAGGGTGGACAGCCGACCTTCAAGCTCCTGAGGAGCAAGTTCAGGCTGAGGTGGGACCACCTTGCTGGGTTGAAGACATTCAAATTCTAGGACTAGATGCATGTGTTTGAGGCTATGCTATTAAGTACATACAATTGTAGAACTTAATATCTTCCTGGTGAATTGAATCATTTTTCTGTATGAAATAGCCTGCTTTACCCCCAGTAATATTTTTTGCTTTTGAAGTTAACTTTACTGGCTACGTTTTCATGGCTTTTTTTCCCCCATTCTTTCCCTTTTAAACTTTTTCTGTATGCTTATAATTAAAATGTGTCTCTTATAAGCACCATGTAAGTTCTATTTATCTTGGCTGATAATCTTTATCTTTTCACTGTAACAGTAATCCACTTTATATTTAACTGTTAGTAGACTGGCGTTTAAAACTGTTCTTTTTATTTTGGAGAGAGTGTCCAACTGCACTCCATCTATCTATCATCTATCTATCTATCTACCTATTTCTATTTATTTTTTGAGACAAAGACTTGCAAATTTGCCTGGGTGCTGGGATCATAAGCATGTGCCACCAGTCTGGCTTTGCAGCTTAGGTTTTGCAAATTGATATGAAGTTCCAACAAGTATTGCAAATTGCCCATGTTGAGCTAGATCCTCCTTCAGGTTTAGGGGAGAAGCAACAAACTGCTGGTTTTGAACTATTCAGAAGTGGAACAAGTAATTCAAATGACTGGTGGTCTGCAGCCTGGTCTAGACCAGCATTCTGACACTTACTGTTTAGTCAAGGAGGTACAGCTACAGCCTGACTCTCATCCCCAGTGCTGGTTTCTAGCCCTGAAACCACCTCTAGGGGCCTCTCTCCTGTGGTGTAAGCTTGTCTTGAAGACCCTGATGAAAACAGCAAGCTGATCTGGCTCTGGGATCAGCTCTCCTGCTGAATCCATGTCTAGGAATAGAAACACCTGTCAGTCAACTCCTGAGGCAGGGCCATCAGCTGGGAGGGAGTAGAGGACTCCATGTAATCAAAGCCCTAGGTCTGCCAGGGAGTGAGCATGTGGGATTCTTCAGTGGGAGATCAGAGTCCTTTGAAGACCAGGGCTCAGAGATCAGCTGGACCTGGTGCCAAGCCCAGTCTGGAAGTAGAGCCACCGGAACCAATAGCCACAATGTGAGAAGCCACAGAAGCCAGAGGTTCAACTGGAATAGGGTGTGTGGAGGCTTGGGCACAAGGAGTTTCTTGCCCTGTGTGCCTTGGCAACCGCACATGCTCTAGCCTTTATGACATCTTTGTTTAGGGAGCCTAGGCCTGCTGTGATTCAAGAGTGTTTACTCCTCTTGGGAAAATCCTCAAAGAGCTGAGTAAGAGGAGGGACTGCAGGAACCTGGGACCCCCAGGAATGTGATGGTCGGATGTGGAAATCTGGGAAAGTCAGATCAGGTGTTTCAGTCAGTTAGTGTCTACTAGGACTCTTTACAGTCTCAATTAAATATTAAGACTTGATGGGACACCCGTGACATCCAGAAGGTTCATAGTCCCAGAGCAGGGAGGGGGCAGTCAAAATAGGTAGCTCTCATTGGTGGGATAGCCCTCTTGCCAGACCACACAGCTGTCTTGGAGTTGGTTTCATCCACCTTCCAGCACCCGCATGACTGACTGCTCAGGTGCAAGGGAACAGTACTTGCCTGGGTGAGTCTGATCAATCATTTAGAAGTCCCTCAAAGGCCCGTATCTTTTGCAGTGACCCACAGCATTGCTCTTGGTGACCCCACATGGGTCGTGCACAGACATAAGAATCACCACATTCAGGGAAAGCCTCCTTCCTGTATTTTATTCATTACAAATCCTGCCAGCCTGGCTTACCATTCAAGGGTTATTTCTATCAGAAGCAACAGGGTATTCCAGTTGATGTTCCCCCTGGAGCAGTTTCCCAGGAAAATAATCAAGAAAGTTAAGGGTCAATTTGATCCTTAGAGAAGGGTGGGTTTTGTTCTCCATTTACCCCTGGCAAGGAAGATCAGTTCAGCTGTATGTATGCTGCTTTTGAAATGCTTCAGGGATTGCCAGGCTGGAGATGTTGCCGGGTCCAGAGCTCAGCTGAAAGGCTGAAACCCTCTTTTCAAAGGTATCTTGGTGGAGAAGAGCTCACCACTGATGGCCTGCAGAAGCAGGGCCTCTGTCGGCCCCATGTGGGCTCTGTGAGGGCCAGGAGGTGCTCCAGCAGCAGGGTGCTTGCTTACCTTTCCCGCAGGCCTGCACCAGGCCATACCACTCGCCACAGCTGTTGCACAGCAAGGTGAAGGCTGTTTCTCGGTGGCCTGCGACAGACCCCAGGGCGCACACATACAGCAGCTCATCCCCCATATCCAGGCCGGTGCGGCCCTGCAGGATGGTGTGTGGGAACGCAGGTGGGTCTCCGCATGGTTTCTCTGAGAAAACGGAATCACAGTCAGCTTTTCCAAACGGGGCAGAACTTTTCAGCCTGTGAGAACATATGCTTAGAAAAAGCCCACCTCCTACCCCTTACTCCCTGCCCCAGGGCTTCCGCCTACATGCTGAACCGGGACCACAAAGGCAGTTTTCTCCTTCATCCCAGCAACCCAGGGCCTGGCAGAATGCCCAGCACAGGTGAAACACTCAAAAAATACTTCTTGATTGAATAAATGTAGCATAAATGCTACAACTCTATTTGAAAACTGCCAGAAAATACAAACTTCTGAGGTATTCTTGAAAAAAGGACCCAGAGACACAGCTCCTTTTGCCCTTTTTACATACGCGAATAGGGCTGCTGTCAAAAGTTAAAATGCTACAGACTTGAGTGTCTTTACAAGGGCTGATGAAAAATCCCATGGGGTTGCTGCCAAGTGCCACCCAATGGAAAGGCAGGCTCCTAAAAACACTACAGTGTGTCCTCATTCATCTTATTCACTGAATCTGGTACCATATGACTTCTGGCTATTGCCCAAAGTCAAAATGACCATGAAAGGTAAATGTTTGAAATCGATTCAGGACTCTGAGGCAGCCATGACAGTGCAACAAAAGACACTCAGGAAAGAGGACTCCAGAACTGCTCCAGAAAGTGGCAAGGACAATGGGATAAGTGTGTTTGAAGTGAGGGGGAGGATTCTGAGGGGTCTAATAACAATGTGTCATTTACTGCAATAAAGTTTTAAAAATCCAAATATTCACCATCAGTTTTGATCATACCTCATACAAATAATGTATAATATATATATTTGTTTGACCATAAATAGGATAGCATTGTATGTTTTACTGAATGCTATGCTTTTTATTTTAATTAATAAACTACTTTTTAGAGAAGTTTTAGATTCACAGAAAAACTGAGAGGAAAAAACATAGAATTCTCATATTCTCACTTTCCCTCCCTCTGCAAACCTCTCCCAAAGTCAACATCCTCTACCACAGTGGATTATTTATTATAATCAATGAACCTACATGGATAAAGTCTATCTACAGACCCAAAGTCTATAGATTACCCTCCCATTCATTCTGGGTGCTGTACATTCTGTGTTTGGACAAATGTTTGAAGACACATGTCTACCACTGTAGTATCATACAGAGTAATTTCACTGGGCTACCAAAGAATGTGAGTGTCAAATTGTGGGGGAAGTGTATTAGTTTTGTAAGAAATTGCCAAGCCGTCTTCCAAAGTGGCTGTGCTGTTTTTCATTCCCATCAGAAATGGATAAGAGTTCCTGTTTTCATCAGCATTCGGGTATCAGTGTTTGAGATGAGGGCCGTTCCAGTATGAAGATAGTATATCTATTGTTTTAATTTGCAATTAATTAATGACACATGAGGTCCATCATCTTTTCATATACCTGTCTGCCATCTGCCTTTTTATTTGATGAGGTATCTGTTTAGAGTTTTTTGTCCAATTTCTATCTAAGATATTTACTCTATTATTGCTAAGTTTTAAAAGTTCTTTGTATATTTTGCATAGCAATCCTTTATTAGACGTGTCTTCTGCAAATATTTTCCCCAGCCTGTGGCTTGTGGCTTGTCTTCTCATTCTTTTGATACTGTCTTGCAGATCAGAAAAAAATTCGATTTTAGTAAGTTGAGCTTATCCATTATTTCTTCCATGGATCATGCCTATCTAACCTCTAGGAAGTTACTGCCACATCCTAGGTCATCTAGGTTCTCTCATGTCATCTTTTAGGAGTTTTATTAGTTTTTCATCTTATATTTACGGCTGTGATTCATTTTGAGTTATTCTCTTGTGAAGAATTTAGGGTCAGGTTATCCAGTTTTTGTAGAACCTACATGTTAACAAGATTATCTTTGCTCCTTTTTCAAAGAGCAATTGACTATATTTATGTGAGTCTGTGTTTGGGCTTTTTATTCTATCTGGTTATTAGCCTATTCTTTTGTGAATACCTTACTGTCTGGGTTACTGTAGAAGTCTTCAAGTTTAACAGCACCAGTCCTCTGACTTTGTTCTTCAAAACTGAGTTGGCTACGCTGGGTCTTTTGCTTCTCCATATAGTCAGATTCTTCATATCTATTACATAACTTGCTGGATTTTAATTGGGGTATCAATGTATAGATCAAATTGGGAACAACTATGTTGAAAATATTGAGTCCTCATATCTGTGAATATAGAATATCTCTTCACTTACTTAGTTCTTTATTTCATCAAAGTTTTGTAGTTTTCCTCATATAGGTCTTGTTGTCTTCTCTTAGATTTATAGCTAGGTGTTTCATTTTTGGGGGTGTTAATGTGAATGATGATATATTTCTAATTTCAGATTCCACTTGCTCATTGTTAGTATATAGGAAAATGATTATCTTCTGTACATTAACCTTGCATACTGCACCTTGCTATTATTAGTTCCAAGAGGTTTTTATTGTTGTTGTTATTTTGGGGGTTTTTTGGTCAGCTTTTTCACATTTTCTACATAATTATGTTATCTGCAGACAAAGATAGTCTAAATTCTTCCTTCTCAATTTATACACCTTTTCTTTCCTTACTGTATTAGTCGGGGTTTATAGTATGATGTTGAAATCAATGATGCGAGAGGACATCTTTGTCTTGTTCCTGATCTTAGTCGGAAAGTTTCATGCTTTTTGATATTGATGATGTTAGCTGTCAAATTCTTTGTATATATTTTTTATTAAGTTAAGGAAATGTGAACAGTGCAGGCTGGCCTTCAACACACTTACATAGTCCAGGCTGGCCTTGAACTCATGGGGATCCTCCTGCTTCAGCCTCCAGAGTGCTGGATTACAGGTGTGTACCACCATACTTGACTCTCAAGAGAGTTCTTCTTTAACTTGTGTTATTTAGAAGTGTGCTCTTTAATCTCCTGGTGTTTGGGATTTTCCAACTGTCTATTTCTATAGATATAACAGCACCTGTAATCCCAGCACTCTGGAGGCTGAGGCAGGAGGACTGCCATGAGTTTGAGGCTAGCCTGGGCTACATTAGTGAGATCAAGGCCAGCCTGCACTATGTAGTGAGACTCTGTCTCCCCGCTGCAAAAAAAAAAAAAAAAAAAAAAAAAAAAGAAGAGAAATCTCGGGAGAAATTTTTAAATATTTTAACTAAATGAGAACTGACAGTTTGTGCTTTTTTTTTTTTTTTTCCTTGTTGGGATGGAGTGATGCTTCAAGGATAATTTACATGCCAGGCCAGAAGCCAGAAGTATGGCTTAAAATTTCTTTTTAATTTTTCCGTATTAGTACTAGAATGAATCTTGTTATGGCTTGTGGCTTGTATCTAGATGTTCCCCAAAGCCTCATGCAGTCCTAGGTGGGGCTTTTTGGAGGTGGGTGAATCTAGGGTATATGATACTGGCATTGAGGATGTGGTGCTGGCATTAAGGAAAGCCCGCCTTGGGTGTGGGTGGCACCACCCAAAAGGCAGGTGACTTGGAAAGGATGAAAGGGAGAGGTGGGCTGCTGCTGCTGCTGGTGCTTCTCCTGCAGCCATTGCTTGCTGCCTGCGGCCTGCCCTGCTTTGCCATGGACTGCTTTTCCTCCTTTAATGCCCCTTTGCCAGGCCATCCTGCCTGGAGCCAGTGAACTATAGACCGAAACCTCTACAAACAATGAGCCAAAATACACCTTTTCTCCTTTAACTGGGTGTTGGGTATTTTGTCTCAGCAACGAGAAATTAACTAAGACAAACCTCAATCTTTTGAAAGGCTGTATTGTAGGATGCATTATTTAATCATTGCCTATACTTACACTGATCTCAGTTTTTCACAATAAAAACAGTGTGATAACAGCTTCATATGTACACTCTTGTATATATCTTATTTCTTTAAAATAAATTTGTAGAAATAGAAATGCTACATTAAAGTGATGCAGTGATTTTTTCTAAAAAAGAAGGAAATAATTTTAGATTCAGATTTTCTCTTCTAAGTTTACAACTTATTTTCCTTTAGTCCCTATACATTCAAATTACCTAAGATGCATACTACCTAAAAGCAGATATGCTAAGAAAAGATGAAAATAAAAAATACATCTTGTGCTTTAAGCCACCCCAATTGCACTGACAGCTTGTAGTTTTGGTAGCACTTTCTCAAAGAGATTTATCATCATGCACATTCTTTAACATGAGAGAGATCTTTTGAGGATATGAGGTATATATATAGACATACATACATTTCAGGAAGATGGCACAGAATGATGGTCCTTCATTTTCCGCCCAGAACACCTTGATTACATTTCATTTACCTGGGAAATAAGGACAGGCAACTACCCTAAACTTGCCCTATATCCAGGGATGCTTTCAACAGTGTGGCAGGAGTGGGATGAGGACATAACCCCCAGGCATCTGGGAATAATAAAAAGAAGTCCTCTGCCGCAATCAAGTCCGGCAAGTGGGATTCCAGCTGGCGTTTCCGGGACAAAGTCTTGTGCATTCTCTCCATTGTCCTCAGCTGCCCATGACCATCCTAAACGCCTCTCCTTTCTTTCGCATCCAAATCCAGAAAAATGGAGACTTTTCATCAGACACTATCAAAGGGTCAATAAATACTTTTATACAGCTTCTTTTGAACACAACACCAATTCCTTAGAGGAAAATCCAGGAGCGGTAAAGGGGAACTTCAGTCCAAATTCACACCCCACCAAACTCACCAGGTCTCCTCCCTCATGGTTCATGCTGTGCACTGACATTTTCAGAAGAAGCTACATCTGTACTGAAGAGCCTGCAGACTGATCTTACCTGACTAGCAGTGTTCTAGTCACCACACTGTGATTGTGGTGAGCTGTGTTGCAGACAAAGAATCAGTTACCTGGGGCTATCTTTAGGCCCATTTAATAGACATCTTAACCAACCTTTGTTTCTGACCTAACAGCCTCCTAGCTACTAGACAAAACTCTCAGAATGTACGCTAAGTCTGACAGACCTCTAGCTTCCACCAATCCTGAAAACACCCAAATCTTGTAAAAGGGATCTCCCCTGCCTTGCCTATAGCCTGCCGACCTGAAGACCCTGCTTATACATGTTTTACGAGCATTAATTCATGATCTTCTTTTGTTCTGTGCCTGTAAAAGTTCGTCATTTTTTCCTTGACAGAATATGCCATTCAAGGTAGCTTAAATCCATGTTTCCTGGCCATGATCACTCATATTTGGCTCAGAATAAACTATTTCCATATTTCCTTTAAAGCAGAGTTATTTTATTTTATTTTTTTTTATTTTTTATTTTTTTAAATTTTATTTTAAAGACAAACGAATGGAGACATATGAACCAGAAAAGCCATAAACAATACAGAAAATACAAAGTTGTACAGAATATAGTAGGGAATTAGAACTGGATGTTGTATTACATAGTTATCTTCACATCAGTTAACACAAAAACATTAAAGGAAATACCAAATTATAGATAAGATAGTAGGGAATTTGCACTGGATGCTGTATAATATAAAGTTA
>PVLD010022825.1:0-28575 GCA_004027595.1 Dinomys branickii | reverse complement strand
AAAGACAAAAGAATGGAGACATATGAACCAGAAAAGCCATAAACAATACAGAAAATACAAAGTTATACAGAATATAGTAGGGAATTAGCACTGGATGTTGTATTACATAGTTATCTTCACATTAGTTAACACAAAAACATTAAAGGAAATACCAAATTATAGCGAAGATAGTAGGGAATTTGCACTGGATGCTGTATAATATAAAGTTATTTTCACTTCTGTTAATACAAAAACGATTGAGGAAATACAGAATTATAGAGAACATAGAAGGGAATTAGCTCTGGATGCTGTCCTACGTAATGTTACCTTCACCTTTGTTACTCAGTTACACAGATGATGGCCCGTTTGATCATTCAATTTTTCTCCTCCCTCATTTCCGTTGCCCCACCACTCAATCAGTCATCTTCCCTGTGATAATAACTGTACTCCTGGGTTTATCTATATCCTTGGACTCTCGCCTTGGGAAGAGATACAGCTGCCTCAGGCTATACTATAACATACATGGGTGTATACAAACTGCCATGGTTGGAGGTGGGAAAGCACATATGCTCACAGCGGACCGCCCAGCTCCACCCTTGATAATTTATAAAGAAACAACTTTTTGCACAGTTCTGAGAGCTGAGAAGGAAAAGAACAAGTTGAAGCCTGATTTGGTGTCTGGGAAAAGCCTGTTTTTCATAGATAGTGCAATCTGAGTGTCTTCATATGTTGGAAGGAAGGCACGTGTGAAAGGGGGGTGAATGATGTATCCTCATGGCAAAAGAGTAGACAGGAGTGAATTTGCTCCCTGCAGTCCTTTTATAAGGTCCTCAGTCCCATTTATAAAGATTCTACCTTTCTTAATTAATCACATTCTAAAGGTCCCTCTCCACTATCTTCAAGCTGATCATTGTTTCTACGTATAGATAACATGATCTCGCATATAGCAAACACAGAAGCATCCATAAAGTACTACTACAACTAATGACCCCTGTCACGTATCCATATTAAAAAATCAATTGCATTTCTGCATATTGGCAATACAGTCCAAAAATGAAATTACAAATACAGTTCCATTTACAAAAGATTAAAGAATCAGTACATCTAATGTAACAAATGGAGCACTTACAAACTAAAAGCTAGAAAACATGGCTTAAAGTAATTAAACTTAAATTACTGGAAAAACTACCCATCTTCTGTATTGGAAAATCTAGTATAGTTGTGTTGGAAATACTTCCCACAGAACTACACCTTTGTGACTTTTCACGTGCGAATGGTTTCTTTCTATAATAAATACGCAAATATCAAACAAAAATAATAAATTTTACTGCATTGAAATAAAAGGCTTGAAAGACATTAACAAATATGAAAAGAGGAAAAATTGGGTAATTATATATGAGACATATCAATTTTATTAGTATAATTCCTATAATAATACGACAAATAGCTCATTTAAAATGAGGAAAGAATCTGAATGCAAGTGCCTTTACAGAAGATATACCTATGGCCAACAAGGGCATGCAAAGACACTTAACAGCATTAGTCAAGAAGGAAATGCAAACGAAACAACAAAGCGATGCCACATCATATTCCTAAAATAACTATAATTGAAATGACAGAAAATAAAAGAGTTGAGAATTATGAAGGGAAACCGGAAACTTTCTGGATTACTGGTGAGGTTAATACAGTGCAACCATTCTAGAAGACAGTCTGGCAATTCCATAAAATATCAAATAACAGCATTCTGTGTAATCGAGTAACTTCACTCCTAGTTATGTGTCCAAGATAATATAAAATGATATAGATAGGTAATATTAACACAAAAATTTGCTCACAAATTATACAAACTCAAACACTTGTAAAATCAGAAAGGGGCTAGGTTTAATTGTCCTTTAAGGTCAGTATGTAAACATAGTAATAATGCAGTTTCATCTAGGCCAACTGCTCATGGCTGTAATTTCATGAATTACTAGTGTCATTTCAAATCATACTGAGAAGAAATTTGCTTAAACACATGGTATGTTCCCAAGTAAGTAAGTGGCAAGATATAGCATCTATCAGAAAAGACAAATTGCAGAATTTTCTATGTCTAAATATGTATATATTCTCATCAATGCTAGCACAATCTACTCTGCAATTAAAAATCAAGAGTTTTATAATGCATCCGTTAGACCATTCAAGGGGTAACTGAGGGATGTAACACATAGCATATGATTGCTCAGACCCATCCAAAACATCCATTAAAGTAGTAGTCGTTTTACAGACTTCAACTCCAAATAAACAGTAATCTCCAAGATAATGATGAAATAAATAAATACTCCAATCAAAAGCACTGTCAAATGAGTACAATAGAGCATGGTGGTAGATCAGATAGTCACCAAGATGGAATTATATGAAACATGAAGAATGTAATGGTAGTGGATTTATGATAGCATGTGTCTAGATAAAATTATGTGATAAACAAGTAAAACATGTTATTCTTTGACATTACATTTAATTGGGGGTTGTGACTCTGAAAACCTTGTTTATCAAGTTGTAGATTGATATAAATTAAAAATGTCAATATCTGTTATTTGTGCATCAGAGAGCCTCCTCCTGGCCAATCATGTACTTTCTCTGCCAATATTGGACTGAGCCATTTCAATAAGGAGCCGCATTTATTTGTTTATTTGATTTTGTATTTTTTAGTTGACACTAATATTTAGAAACCAGGATGTGAGAAATAGCTCTTAATTTTACACTTGTTCACATTGATGAGACACAATGTGATGTGATATAGCAATGTACTGTGAAATATTTATAATGATCTAATTCGCATATTTATCATTTCAAATGCATATATTTTTGGATTAACAAAATTTAAATGTATTCATTGGTTTTGAAACATAAAATATTAGTTATTTTATTTATTATGCTCTATAACATGTCAAAGAAAATTCTTTTTCATCCCATCCAGTTGAGACATGGTATTCTTTGATCCATTATATTTCAAAGTGATTTATCCTTAGTCTCTATTAACTGTGATTTGCACTTAAATTCAGTAAGTAAAATTATTTCACCCCCACATGTACAAGAACAAGTGGTGTCTACTTTTCTATGCCTAGCTTTTTGCTTTTAGCATAGTATGTATTCATTTGTTGATGGACACAACTTGGTTCTTGTGAATAATAGCTTCAATTAATACGGTCATCCATATATTTGCTCAACATACTTTTTTCAAATTTTTGGATAAATACAAACACTCAGAAGTGAGATTCTGGATTATATGACATTTCTATTTTAATTTTTCAGGTACTTCTACAAAAATCCCCACAACAACTGCACTAATTTAGATTCTCAAAAGCGGTATACAAGGTTTTCCTCTTATCCTCTTATCATGAACATATTATCTTTCATATTTTTGCAAATAGCTATATTGACATATGTGAAGTAATATCTCATTGTTGTTTTGATTTATATTTTGCTGACTATTAATGATACTGAGCACCTATTCATATACCTGTTCACCAATTCTACATTTACATCAAAGTAATATCTATTAGTTACTTTGCCTCTTTTTAAATTGTGTTGTTGAGCCGGGCGTGGTGGTGCATGTCTGTAATTCCAGCACTTGAGAGGCTGAGGCAGGAGGATTCTTGTGAGTTCGAGACCAGCCTGGGCTTCAAAGTGAGCTCAAGGCCAGTCTGAACTACACAGTGAGACCCTGTCTCAAAAAGACAAAAAAAAATATGATGAATAAATTGTACTGTTTTCTCTCCATATAGATCTTTGAGTTTCTTATATGTTTTATTTCAACTCCTTATCAAATGTATGGATTGGTATAAATGATTCTAGGTCTTCTTGGTGAAGGTAGGATATTTAGCAATGACATGAACAACAAGAGTACAAATTTCACTTATATGTTCAATTAAAACTAAGCAGTAAATCAATTTTATTAAATATTTTTACATCTGTGTGCCCTTTCTCTATGATTCTTAACAAAGGTTAACACATAAACTGTGTATTTGACTCATCTGACAATAAATACTTTGCTTCAAAATTGTAGTGCTAACATCGATACTAAAAATGAAATTGCTCAGTGAATGTTAAACTACTACTGTCTCTTCATTTTCCTTAAAATACATCCTACTAAAGATATGCTATCTCAGTACTAGGCTCAAGTGACACTTGAAATAATTACTTTTATTATATTTTCTCTATTTAATGTGCAGTTAGGTTTGGTTATTTGTGCTTTTTTAATGTATTGTTTCTCCTTTTCATCAAACTATATTTTTAATATTAAAGCTGTACTATTCAAATATTTTTCAGAAATAAAAATATGTATGACAGGAGCTTGACTTCTAAACTCTACCCTGCCAGATTAAACATACAAGGTATTATCCATGGCAAAATAACAGACATCAGGAGATATTTAAATAAATTTGAAAGCTCCAGACAAAAAACATGGAAGTGTAACTGTATCTGTTAATTCATGAACAAGAGAAATAATTATATTTGTTTAAACTGGCTGCAAGAACTTAGGACAACATAATCAAGGAGGCGCAAGTGTATCAACATAATGCAGTTTTCATCTTTGAAAGGCCACATGGTGTCAGGCAGATTAAATACATCTCACATTTTATATTGAATGTTTTTGACAAAATATATTAAGGAACTATTTTAGTATTTCACAGTGGACACATATTAGCTAGCATATATATAATCTTATGATAGGAAAGCAAAGGATATTCATGTTTTATATCCTGGATTTAAATAGATATGCATCTCCACATATTATTTGCTATAGAATTCTGTGATCTGTGAGATGTAGTGGGGCAGAAAATAGACTAGATATGAACTAGATTTATTGAATAATAACTATATGAAGTTGGAGGTGTGAATACTAAAGAATATTGATTGCATAAAATAAGAAAAATTAAAATATCCTGTCATGTTAGAAATACATGATGATTTAAAATACAAGACAATGTAAGTGGTGAGATAGAGATAAAAATGTTAAAATATTGTAATGTTGTAAAATTTGTATTTATATCATTTTCCGATAAATCTACAATACATTTTGTTATCATTAAGCTAAAAACCTGAAGAATAGTAAAAGAATATACACATATATTGGTAGTGCTAATTTTAAATTGACATTAAAATGTAACAGAAAGTTATATTTAAAAAGAAGGGAAAAAGAGTAAAAAGAAAACCCACAAATTGGAAAAAGTCCTAGCTGGCTGTCCCTCAACAAAGGTCTTCTATCTAGAACATATAAAGAATTAAAAAACATGAACGTCCCCAAATTCAAAGACCCAACCCTAAAATGGGCCTCTAAGATGAATACACGCTTCCCAGATAAAGAAATACAAATGACAAATAAATATATGAGAAAATGTTCTACATCGTTGAAGAAATGCAAATTAAAATAACATTGAGATTTCATCATCCCTGTAAGAATGGCTAGCATTAAGACATCAAGCAATAACAAATGCTGACCAGGTTGTGGAGAAATAGAAACTCTTCTGCACTGCTGGTGGGAATGCAGAGTGGTGAAACCACTGTGGAGATAGGCTTGGAGATTCCTCAGCAAACTAGGTCTACAGGTTCCATAAAACCCAGCTTTTCCCTTTCTGTGTATTTTCCCAGAAGATCTGAAAACATATCACAGCGACATATGTGCGCCCATGTTTATAGCAGAGCAATTTGTAATAAATAGCTAAATCGTGGAAGCAACCCGTGTCCATCCACTGAGGACTGGATAAAAAAACTGTGGCATTTTTATATAATGGAATATTAGCTATAAAGAAAGACAATTTTGAGGCTTTTATAGGTAAATGGTCACAACTAGAGACCATGCTCATAAGTGAAATAAATCAGATGTGCATGCTTAAGCAGTGCATTGTATCACTGGTGTAGGAACCTGAAAGTGTGAATATAAATTCGGAGGTATGATAAACAGTGTGAAATGAAAGGAAACTGATCAAAAATAGGGAGATGTTGGGATGGGGTGAGGGAGAAAAGGAAGGAGATAATTATGTATGTATGTATGTATGTAGGTGCAGGATGGCTAACATAGTTGTACTAGTGACATGTTGCTTTATTGTAAAGAACAGTTAATGATTAGTTGTTTGATCATGCTTACATGTCTATATTTGTTTTCCTGTCTATATTTACACTTTGAAGTTATTCATATGTAATACGACAACCATTGTTAATTCCCTGTCACCTTGTCTGTAATTCAGTTTTGATTGTACCATTTTTGTGCTACTTTGTAAGTGGCTCTCTGTTTGTTAGTATGTTTCCATTCTTTTACTTTCTAAAATAAAAAAAGGAAAAACCTGAAAGAAATAGAAAAATTTCTTGTGATACATGACCAACCAAAATTGAATTAAGAGGATTTAGAAAATTTTTTATGTAGAGACACTGCTTAAATTCAAAGAAAAAAATAGCAAGAAGACAGTGTAAAATTACACGCTAGGCAAACATTAGCCAAAGGAAATATGGTGAGGATTTTGTTGTGATTTGTATTTTTGGCAGTGCTGTTTATTAATATTAGACTAACATATATTAAGATTGGGAGACTTAATAAATATGCAGCAGAATATTTCATAATAAATGGTCAATAATGCAGGTGTGTATGATAATTATAAATTTATATTTATATACTGATATTAAACATTTAATTGACATAATTAAAATGAGAAATAAATAATTTCTAAATCAGAAAGGCAAATTTTAAGGCATATCTGTGTAACTTATAAAATAACTTATAAAACCAGTATTGAGACTGAGGTTTGAATAACATATTCAACAAAGTAGTAGTGTATGTTAGAAAGAGTTAATTAAACAGCAATACCACAAAGTGTAATGGAATGATTACAACAGTGAGAAGTAGCAGGACCAAAAAGGAATTAGCAATAAGAAAATAATGCATTCACAGGAATAACTACGTACCTTTCAGAAATAACTCCTGAAGTCTATGGGCTCAAATTCCCAATCACGAGACACAGCTTGGCAGGTTTTAAACAAAATGCAAGGACATTCTGTATACAAGAAACAAATTTAATTTAACATGAAATTATAGACTAAAAATAACGGAATGAAAACAATATTCCATGCAAAAGGAGCCTCGAAACGAGTAGATATCTTACTTTCAAATAAATTGGACATCAATCTAAATATGATCAAAGGAGAAAAAGCAAGTAATTTATATATTGGTTAAGGGAACAATTGAACAGAGAGAGGTAATTATAAATATATATGCACCAAACACTGGTGCACCTTACATTGAAAAATAAAACACTAGTAAACATAAAATATCAGATAAATATCAATACAGTTATAATGAAGGAATTCAATAGCCTGCTATCAGAAATAGACAAATCAGCTGGACAAAAACAAGGAAATATGAGTTGAAGCACACTTCCATAAGAATGGAATTAAGAATAGCATGTTCCACTCAACCACAAGAGAATGTACTTTTAGCAGCATGTGAAACTTTCTCCAAAATAGACTCTATGGTAGCCCATAAAGGAAGCTTATGTAAATACAAACAATACCAATTATCCCAGGCATATAATCCAATCAAAGTACAATAGAAACGAAAATACTTGGAAAGAAAATCCACAGAAATTATGCAAAGATCTGGAAATTAAGCAATATCTTCTTGAATAAATAATACATCGCAGAAAAAATAAATGAAATATTTAAAAATTGACTACAAGCATATGACCATGTTATTACAGCATATAAAAACCTATGGATATAATGAAAGCATCCCTAGGAAGAAGTTTACAGCACTGAATGCTCACATCAGAAAAATGGAGAGAATTCAAATCAAAAGGTAATTATTTACATCAAAGTCCCGGAATAAAAGAATAACTGAAATCCAAAATTAGTATCAGGAAAAAAATTATAAAAATCAGAGCAAAATTAATGAAATTAAGTCTGAAAATTCAAGAAATAAAAAAATACAGAAATCAAATCAAAGAGTTGAGTTTTGAAATAAATAAATATAACAGAAAACTTACCAATAAACGGGAAAAAATACCAATGCAATTAGAAGTGAAAAATGCAAGATCCTCCAAAACATTGCCAAAATCCAGACACTTAGCAATTACTTTGAAAACCTGTATTTGTACAAATTGTAGAAATTAGAAGTAGATATATTCCTAGACATGTATGATTTACCATAACCAAAACAAGAGGTTATATAAATTCTGAAGTCTCATAACAGGCTGAGGCAATCAAAAAAGAAAAGCAATCAACTAAGAAAATCCAGGTCCTGATGGATTCACCACTGACATTGAGAACTTCAGGGCAGACATAATGACAGTAGTTATCAGAAACTTTAATTAAATTAAAAGGAAAAAAAATGTTTCCAAACATTATCTGATTCCAAATCCAGACATGGATTCAACTTAAATTTAAAGCCAGTCTCTTTAATAAGTACAGACACAAAAATCCTCAAGAATACAACAAATTATCAAGAGATCATACATCATGACAAAACAGGCTTCATCCCAGTATAAAAGGATGACTCAATATACACAAATCAATAAATATATTAGCCCATATGAACGGAAATAAAGACAGAACTCACACAAGCTTCTCCATAGATGTAAAAAGTCTTTTATCAAATCCAACACCCATTCATGATTTTAAAATACCTTGAGAAAAATAGGTATATAAGGACCCTTTCTCAATCTGTTAAGATACATTTATGACTTATCTACTGCTAACATCATATTAAATGGGGAACAGCTAAAACCTTTCCCTCTAAAATCAGGAACAAGCAATGATGTCCACTATCACTACTGATATTTAATGAAGTATTCAAAATAATAACCAGAGAAATCAAATCAGGCAAGAGAAAGAAATAACAAGGTTACATATAATAAAGGAAAAAGTTAAAGTATCATTATTTGCAGATAACATGATTCTTTACATAGAAAGCCCCTAAAATTTTACTGAACCACTCCTGGAATGAACAATCTAATTTAGAAATGTAGCCACATAAAAAGTCAACACAGACACAAACCAGTCAATTGTATTTTTGTACACCAATAATGGATTCACCAAGAGAGAAAACAGAAAACCAATAACATAAATCTCAATAGCATCAAGAAATTAAATACTTAATAATTAAATTACCCAAAGAAGTGAAAGACTTCTGCAATGACAACTATGGTACTCAGGCAAAGGAGATGGAAAGGAACTTTAGAAAATAGAAATATATACATGGAGAAGAATGCTGAATACAAGCCACAGAGAATCTGGGATTGGTACCATTTGTCTGTAATCCAAGAATATTGGGAGGCTTAAGAAGAAGAACCTAATGCTTCAATCCAGCCTGGGCAACTCAGTGACTGTTATGACTTGTGTGTGGATGTCCTCATGCAGGCATAGGTGAGGCATTTCAGAGGTAGCTAGATCTAGAGTGTGTGATGCTGGGATCAAGGCTGTGCGATTATTAAATTAGTCCACTGATAGGTTTGGTATAGTTCTGGATAAGATTAAGGGTGCTTCACACTGAGTGTTAGTACTACCCACCCTAAAAGCATGTAGCATGGGTAGGATATAAGGGACAGAAGAGGACAACTGTAGTTGCTTTTGGCTTGCTATTTGCTACTTCACTCTCCTTTACTGCATTCCTGCCTTCTGTCCACCATGGACTGTTGCTTCTCTGTGATGCCCCTCTGCCACGCCACCCTGCCTTGGAGCCAGCCAATTATGAACTGAAACCTTTACAATCTGTGAGCTACAATAAATCTTTGTGCCTTTAACTTTGTAGGCCAGGTATTTTGTTTCAGCAATAAGAAAGTTAACTAAGACACTCACTTAGCAAGACTCTGGCTCAAAATTTAAAAAAATCAAACAAGGACGTGGGACATAGTGCAGTGCAAAGGCCTGAATTCAATCCCCAATACCTAAAGCAAAGCAAAACAAACCAAACAGAATAAACTGCAAATGGGCATTATTGACTTTGAAACATTTTTCAAGAAGGGAAAAATTTAGAATCAATGATATTATCCACTTATTTGCTTCAAAATAATAATTGGCTCATGTTTGATGGTGAAAAGAAAAAGCAGTGTTTTTCAAATCTCATTGCACATAAAAATCACATTGAGAGATTTTAGAAGAATGTTTATGATGCCATGGTCATACCAGAGACCAGTACATTCAGAATCCCTGGTGGTCAGCTCCAGTTTTCAATATCTTTCAAAAGTTCCAGAAGTGCTTTTAATGTACAGCCAATATTGAAAAGCACTGCCCTTGGTCTTGATTTTTCAAAGTAATCCTTTAATATCTTAATATAAATAGTGACATTGATGGGGGATATGATATATAGTGTTTCCACAGATGCAATTTAATGAGAATTATCTACTTGGATCACTGTTCTGTGAAATATAGTTTGAAAAACACTAAACCAGAGATAATATCACTCAAACTAGGACAGATATAAAAATATTTTCAGTCATTATCATTATTTAATATTGTAAAAGTTCTGCCCACTCTAATCCCATAAATAAAATGAGCTTCATTGCAGAGAAGGCTAAGTATTAGTTATGAAACTGTTATCTATATGAAGACTCCCACATAAGCATAGGATTAACTAAATTTATTAGGAAAGTTCAGCAAAGTGACAATTACAAGTTTAACATTCTCAAAAAGAAAACAGTACCTTTCTGTTATGGCAGGGCTTCTCAATCTCAACAAAATTAGCATTTTGGTTTAGGTAGTTACTTGTTGTAGGTTATTGTCCTGTTGATGGTAGGATGTTTAGTGACATACCTGCCCTCTGCACATTAGAAGTCAGCAGCATATTCACATACAATTATAAGAAAAATGTTTTTAGATATTTTCAATATTCTCCATGCCAAAAATCACTTTAATTAAGAACGACTATCTTTTAGCAACACTATGCAGCCTAAGTAACAGAATGACTCAGCAATAAAATCATAAAAGAATCTAAAGTAATTATGAATAAATATGGCAATAAACTCAAGTTTTATATAAAGAAAATAATAAAATTAATATAGGAATATAAAAGAAGATACACATACATGAAATGGTATACTATAGTCTTTGAAAATATCAATTATAAAAGATGAAATATTTTTCCAAATTAACTTATGGATATAGGTAACTTAAATCTATATCTCAAGGAACATCATTCTGTATCTATGTGAAATTTTCTACATTTTATCTATAGTAAATATGATCTCCATGTAAGTTTTTTAGATTATTCAAAAGAATGTACTCAGCATATAGAGCTCATTTAAGTATGAGATGTTTATATATAGTTTGCATATACATTGAAAAATACTAATAAAGTAGAAATACATTATTGTGTAAAAACTATTATAAAGCTATCAAAAGCAAAATCACTTTGATAAGTATATAGTTATGCCAGTGGGACAAAATACATATATACTTTATATATAGACTCATTTTGGAATATAAAACATAAGTAACAAAATTTTAAAGAATATTTTTTACATGTGATAGAAATAATCCATTATCTACTACGTATAAGGAGCTATTTCGAGCACTTATTGGTGGGTGTGGAAGATGGCTCAGTGGCACAACACCTGCATGGCAAGCGCAAGGTCGTGAGTTTCATTCCTGGTACCAAAAGAAAGAAAATCAATAATTAGCTGTGCATCCCAAAGAAAAATAAGGCAAAGTATGACCACTATTTGAAAAAAAGAAATAATATATCACATTAACTTGATGTTTATTTTTCAGTTTAAATTTCCTTTCATTAAAGATTTCCTTCATTCTTCATCCCAGTTCTGGCCTCTAGTATATGTTCTCATAGACATTTTGCTAAGCAAACTTCACAGCTTATATTAAAAGTTGAATTTAATAATTAATGCTATTGTATTATAATATTTGCCATGACTTTTTCAGTCAGACTCTATGATTTAAAATAGTAGGTGTTACGGTTGACATTATTTAGTGATTTAGCCCTAGATAGTAAAAAAATGCTTGGCTTCCACAAGGTTTTGAATAGATTTACTAGGCAGCATTATATGTAATTTGGCTGCTATAAGTAATGATGCTAGGCTACTGTCTATGTAAATTCATATCCTGACCCCAGAAATAAACCTCATAACCACATAGCTGTGTGACTTTCACAGTCTCTTTTCGTTTCATGTCTATCATTTGGGAAAAAGGGTAACAATTGTACAAACAATTTACTGGGTTATTAGAGCACAAGTTATATATGTAACATATATGTTTACTAATCAGGCATGATGGTGTACACCTGTAGTCTCAGCACTCAAGGGGCTGAAGCAGGAAGATTGTGGTGAGTTCAAAACCAGCATGCACTACATAGTGAGTTCAAGGCTGACTTGCGCTACATAGCAATATACTTTCTGAAAAAATTAAAACCCTAATAAATAAATAAATGTAATTGTGGGATGAATGATATGATTTGTACAAAGTAATTGTACTTACATAATATGCATATGCTGACTTATAATAGTTTTCTGCATATAGTGTTAGATAACTGTGTAATATTATACTTATTAAATGAGCTTTCAATAGTTTTTAATAGAAAGCAAATATTAAAAGCTTTGAAACACCATTTATACGTTTTGCCCAATAAGAATGATGTAACACTACCCAATAGTGTACTGGGTAAATAAGTATAAATGTATTTTGTATACATCTTTAAGGAACACAGTGTCACATGTTATTTCTAGAAAGCAAATAAGTTTCCTTAAATCTGTTTTTACCCATTAGAAAATCAATCCTATCGCTAGATATATTACAATAAAATGTTCACGCATGAGTGTAACTGTATAAAGTAGTTCTAAATGTCAACATCTATAAGAGTAACATTCTAAATGAGAACAATCAATGATAATGGAACATTTACTAAAAAGCACATAATACCTATATCCATGCAAAAGAATAATAGAACACCTTTAAAAGTCATGTGAAATGTTCTTTTTTTATCTTGGTACTAGGAATCGAACTCAGGGCCTCACGTTTTCCAGGCAGGCCCTGTGACCCTGAGCCACATTCCCAGCCTGAAATATTTTGTTAGTTAAAATATTTAATGTGGAAAAGGTGTTTGTGTTTTTACATTAATATAGTTTACTAAAATAAATGTATGTCATTATATTATATATTTATAGAAAAGGGAAGAATATGATATGATCTTACTATTATTTTGATTGAAAAATATTCTTATTCTCTCTTCATGCTTTTCTTTATTTTTCTAATTCCCAACATTGAATATATATAGTTCTATAATCTTAAAAACAACAAATTCTCTTAAAAAGATAAAGACAACTCAAAATCTATTTTCAAAATGAAACTTATCAATAAAACTATGAAACAATTCTATTCTATTATGACATAACTTTACCTAAGTTCAGTGTTCACATTTTCACATAGCACTGTCCTCTGGAGAGAATTAGAAATCAAAATGTGTATGACTTAGATAAAAAATAAAACTTCACAAAATAATGCAATTATTGATTCAATAAATTATTTATATCTTGAAAGTTCTGTGAAGGATGCACATGCTATACATAGAGGTATAGTGTATGCATTCAGTGTATGTATATGTATTAATATATGTACACATCTAACATGAATTTGGGGATTTGAGTAATTCTGAAAATCACTTAGCATCAATGACTAATCCAACCAGTAAGAAGTAATGTAAAAGCTAGTGAATCAGAAGTTAAAAACTATTTTTTAGAATAAAGTATATTTTAATTGTAATGGGAAATACAGTCATTTTACAGGGAATAAATAATAAGTGCACAATAGACATCATTTTAACTCATGAAAACCCCCATTTGCAGAACTACTAAAATGCATTTTCTGAAGATCACTAGACAAATCCAAATTGAGGGGTATTCTAACACTTAACTGCATTGTGCTTTAAAAATTGTCAAGGTCAAGAAAGAGCAAAAAAAGTGGAGGAATAGTTTTCAGATTAAAAGATATATAAATGTTAGTTGTTGATGTGATTGTGTTTTAGATCCTAAACTGAAAAAGGTAGCTTTCACCTCATTACAGAAACAATCAGTTAAAATTGCACATGTTTTGAGCTATTATTAAATTTTCTGATTTCAATAATGTATTTTCAGGGAATGGCAATATTATATAATATAATAGCCTTATTGAAATATATTTAATTTAAATTTGCTAACACAACTGATGATGACATACAAAGAACAATATTGGCAATTATTTGGGTATTATTAAAGGTTCCTTATAATACATTCAAACAGAATTTCCTTCAAAAAATATAAAATAAAGAAAACAATACAAAATCTCCAGCTTTTTGACATTAACTTGGAATCCTAAATTATTCACATTTCTAGAAGAGGGACAGATTAATCTAGATTACCTCTAAATACAACTCAAATAGCTTTGAAAACACATATATGCATCATATATGATGAATACTTATCATCCAAAATGTATAAAGTTGTCAAATATTAAGTAATAATGTTATTATTATTTATTTTTCCTTGCATATCAGGTTTTATTAATATTATTTCCTTTTTTTGGATTTCTGATTGTTGGAGAATTTCTGTGTTGCAATGTCACACCTGCCTTTCATTTTTTCTACACATGCAGCCTGTGTAAGGTTATTATCAGCTATTTATGCTCATCTATAGGATTCCTCTTTCATTTCATTACCTTCTATTTCCACTCTGGTCACTGTCTTCCTTTCTTTCCATGTGACCATCAAAACCCTATGTTTCATATTTCTGAGAAAGCATCTACTGTTTATTTTAAATCAGAAGTTTTCTCCCTGGTTTCACTCTTGGAAATGATATTCTGTATTAATGGTTAAGTATTCTTTTATTTACCAATTTATTTATTGAGTATGAAACATTTGCATATTATAATTAAGAAATGGTAAAAGGTTATAGAATTCTGCATTCCTGAAAAAACATGAAATAGAATTTTGATAATATCAACTCTCCAAGAAAAGCAAACTTAAATTATATGGGATTTTGTTAAGACTCATGATTGCCATGTCTTTTTAGGCATCATTTACATAGTTTAAATAAACATACTTAAAATGATGAGTTTAGAGTTAGGTGGCTGTAAGGAGAGAATTGTCATTTCATCAGACTAGGAAGGAGCTCAGGTAACAGCAAATAAACATCATCATAATCTTCAGCTATAATGATATTGTTGCCTATAGAGATAGTAATACAGCCAATAAAAAATTCTTTTGCTGCGAAGAGCCATACCATCAAACAAGAGTATTTACTTCTTCAGTAACAAAATTAGAAATGAAAAAGAAAAGAAATTAACACCAAGGCTACATAAAGTATAGAGAAGAAATACTGTTTCCTACAGAGAAAGTCAAAGGACTAAATAAATTATTGTAGCCTATTTGTCCTCCAGGTTGTAACGCATTGGGTGTATGGTTTATATCTTGATGCCCCTCCAAATTCTCATGTGCTCAAAGTTGGAGATTTTGAAAAGCAATTGGATTATGTGGGTTTTAGCTCATTTGGTGTTAGCAGGTGGTGGCTGGCCAGATGTAGAACACTGGAATGTGCCCTGGAAACCTTTATCCCTCCACCCCCTTGGTTCAGCCCATCTCTCCATGCTTCCAGGTGACCATACCATAATAAGCTTTTCTTCTACCACGCCTCTCTGCTATGCCACCTTGTCTTGGAGCCAATCAACTATGGGCAGAAACCTCTACAAGCTACAATCTAAAGTAAACATGTTCTCTTTTAAGTTGTGTGTGTGTGTGTGTGTGTGTGTTGTGTGTGTGTGTCACAGTTATTGTGTTACAGTGAGGAAGAAAATAACTAAAATAGAACTTGGTACCATAGAAGTGAGTCATTGCTGTGACACTAACTGACCATGTGGGTCAGAACCCTTTGGAATTGCCTTGTGGGAAGAGTTTGGAAAAGTTTGGACAGTCCAATTAGGGCCGGCAATATTGGCAAAGAGGAGCACTTGATAGCTTAAAAGATTAATGTTCAAAGGGAGCCTTCACAGCAGGACAATAGAAAAGACTTCAGACGTGAAGTCAGCAAGGCCACATCCATCATAAGCTCAAGGGTGAAAAGTTGCAAAGCTTACTTTGAAAAGAGATTCCTGGGGCATGGTGTTCTGGAATGGCTGCCTAGAGAATTGGTTTCACTAGGATTGCATTCACCATGCTCCGCCATCCAGACACTCAGTTACCCCTGCAGCAGTGATGCAAAAGACCTTGTTACTGCTTTAGCTATTAGCAGACCTTGGCGTCATCCTTGTGGTGCTAGTATTATGGGCATGATGAATACAACAGCTGTGGGGTCAGAAAAAGACCTGGGATGTTAGGCAGTGTGCCTCTGACATTCCTAGACTGGGATGTCTGAGGAAAACTACAAAAAGGAAGCAATGCCCACCCAAGAGAGAGGCCATAAGGTCTGCAATTACTGTCAGTGTCACAGAGGTGGGTGCACCTAAGACCTTTGGAGTGTGTATCTTACCAAAACTTGGCCTGTGTGCTGGGTATGGACCTGTGGGATTTAGTGCTTGGCCTGCTAGGTTTTAGTCATGCTTTGCTCCCATTCTTTCTATCTCCCTATATCTCCCTTTTGGAGTGGGAATATTTTTATTGTGTCTTCATATGTCAGCAGTGTTTAACTTTCTTTTGATTGTTATAGGGAATGACAGCTAAGAGTTTGCAGTAAATCTCAAAGCAGACGTTGGAGTTGGACTTTTCAGCAATGCTCAAATTTCTAGGACTTTGGCAACTCTTAGAGAGTCTAAATATATTTTCATAAAAAGATATGCATTAATCTTTGAGGAGACACAAGTGAGAAATGTTATAGCTAATACCTAGATGTCTCCCCAAAGCCTCATATGCTGAAAGACAGAGCTTTTGAAAGATGACTGGATTATCGGGGTTTATCATTGACTTGTTGATAGGCAGTGGGGTCTGCTTAGAAGAGACAGTCACTGCAGTGTTGTTTCAGTTTTTCCCCTCATTCCCAGCTCAGCTCTTCTCTCTCTATTATTAAGTAGCTCTTTTTGCATGCACCTATCCCATGCCATTTTGAATTGGAGCCACTCAACTATGAGCTAAAATGTCTAAAGTCTGTGAGTCAAAATAAACTTTTTCCTTCTAGGTTGTGGGTGTTGAGTAATATGTCCCAGTAGCAGGGAAAGTGACTAAGACAATTTTCTATGTCTCTCATTTTTATGATCAAGTTTTTGTACCAACCTTAATATTTTTCTACTAGAAAAACTCTTAAAGGTATATATGCTTTACCTCTAAGAATGTTCTGTGGCTCATATCCTCAAATATTCTAAGAGTTGCATTTGACTCTCTCATTCCCTTGACATTCCAAATTGTATTTCAAAACAGTAAAAATAAAACTGTGGAATGGCCCAGCAATCTCTGTTCAGATTTCATATCCCAAGACTTGAAAGCAATATCTCAAATAGATATTTGGATACCCATGTTTATACTATCTTTAGTCATAGTACCCAAGAGGGGCAAGTAACTCAATTCTCTCTCAGTGGATGAATTGGTAAAAGTGTGGTATATTCAAACAATGAGTATTTTTCAATACTAGAGAGGAAGGAAATTCTGACA
The DNA here is from genome assembly GCA_004027595.1 of Dinomys branickii. Classification (NCBI taxonomy): domain Eukaryota; kingdom Metazoa; phylum Chordata; class Mammalia; order Rodentia; family Dinomyidae; genus Dinomys; species Dinomys branickii. Next base: position 11,015 of record PVLD010022825.1, on the reverse strand, counting down.
TATACTAAAACATAGATGGGCCTTGAGAACCTTATGCAAAGTAGCATATGCCAGCCATAAAAATCCAAAGAAATTATAAGATGTGTTAACATATACATGCCAACTCCCTATGATTAATGTAATCATTCTGTACTGCAAACATGTGCAAATAAAATAAAGTTCCAAAAAAATCCAAGTATATAAGGTATACAACATAAAATTAATAGGAGTAGAGAGTACAATGGTTTGATCACTATGATTTGGGGAAGAGTAGAAGAGGAAACAAAATCGTTTAGCAAATTCAAAGTTTTAGTCTTCAACAGAAAGAATTCCAGAAGTTTATCACACAATAATGTGAATACATGTAACATTACTAAATTGTACACTTGAAATGATTCATATGCTCAATGTTACGTTATATATTTTATCATGTTTTTTAAATTATGAAGTTATATGCAACTGTAAGTATCTGTTCTTTTGTATGCTCATCTACTCTTCAAAAATCGGCCATTGAAACAGGATTAGACAACTAAGTTAGTACAGTATAATTGGTATATCTTAGCCAGAATGTGCAAGACTTACTCTCATGAGCTTTAACAATAGTATTTATGGTATTTACAGATTAGAAGATTTTAGAAATGTGTTCCTCAAGAATATATAATACATATAAAAATATATTGTAGATACTCTTATTAGAATGAGTCTATTTACATATGGTATACTAATTCTATTGATAATTTACAAAACTAATAATTCGCATCATACCTTAGCAGAAAACATTACACACCACAAATGTTATAATCTACCATAATCCAAAATATAAAACAACATAACCATACACTGATTTAAAATAAAACTACTTTATACCTGTAATTCCAACACTCTGAAGGGTGAGAAGAAGGGTTATGGGCTTGAAGCCAGTTTAAGCTGCATAATGAAATCGTATCTCAAAGAACAAAGAAATGAGTAAAATAAAAATGAGTGAAATCAGTAAAAATAAATGTGCAGCAGTGTATCCTATTTCTATTTGAATTAAATTTTAAAGGGAATTCTTTTCTTCTTGAAGAGTAATTTTAGTTTTTCTGAAAATAGTATATTCATGTGATTTTGATGGGCCCATTGTTAAATTTGCATTTTGATTGATTCAGTTTGTTGTTTTAGGGGGAAAGTAACACGTATGACCACTTCATGAGGCTTCCTATTCTCCACATTGAGTAAATTCATTACAAGTTTGTAAGAAAATGAGAAAAATTTCCATATGGTTATTGTCAGTCATTTATAGAATTGAATATCAAATACTGGTATTTGATATCACTCTGATGTCACTCTAAATGAACTTAATAAGCAGAAATATAGGTTTATAAAACATGTCAATCAAGCAGTGGCTGCTCATTTCATAAGAGGATCCATCCTAAATTATATACCACTCCATTATAATTTCAGGAAAATTAAACCTTTTTACATGTCGTCAGTAACAGGTTCACTATATTGCTACCTCTCTTCAGTTGAAGAGCATCACATATGCAAAACTGATGAAGTCGTGTTTATTAATCATTGCAGTGTCTCTAGTTAAAGGTATTAGGAAGAATGCAGTATATGATTTGAGATTTGGTTGAGGCTTTAGCTGACACTTCGAAGTGGCTAAGGCAGCAGTGTTTTGATTTGCGTTGAATGCTGTTAGGAAACGGGGCAGAGCCACAACTGGCCAGTTTAATGAATCTGGACGGCAATGGAAAGGGAAGATGACAGTAAGAAGGTGCAATTGTTGAAAAGCAGAAAATGCTTTGTTAAGTTTATATCATGAAATTCTCATGTAGGTAGTAAAATTTTATACACTTTGTTAGAGTTAGAAGTAGTTGAACATGTTTATGTAAACAATAATATGAGAATATTTGTCTTAAGAATGAGAATAAACAATATAGAAATGAATACTAGCGACAATAACAAACTTCTTGGCAGCTAGGATAACTCGGATTTGGAAGATTTATTTGAATAAGTGATCAAAAGATGGAAAAAAAGAGATACTCTGAGAATAAATTCGCAAGTAAAATCTATGGCGCTTGATAACTAATGATGTACTATGTAAGGGCTAAGGAAATCCAAAGAGGACTCTACAATCTGAATTATTACTTGAGAATGAATATGTTGAGAAAAGGTACAGGGAGTTTAGGGGGAGTGCATGGAGGCTGGGAGGAAGACATGGAGCACACAGCAAGGACATTTATAACTAAATGTACCTAAAGGATATTTCAGTACATAGGTGAAGACTGAAACAGTAATGGAAGTCTCAGGTTAAAAGGGTCCACCCTGCAGCTAATGATTCAAAAATCACATCATTGTAGCATGCGATGCTTAAGTTTCATTCTTTTTTATTAGTACATGTCTGTGGTACATAATGACGACGCTTATCATAGTGAGTTTGTCCATGTATATAACACATTTTTATTCTTCCTTTCTCCCCTTCCACCAGCCTTCCCTGCTCTCTCCAACTCTTCTTCCCTTTCCATTTGCAAAATTTCTTCTTTCAGTTTTCTTCAACTCTCTTTTAAAATCTCTTTTCCATTCCTTCCCTCCTCCATCTATTATTCCCATACCCATTTGAATAAAATGCCTCTATTTCCTATGATCTGCATTTTATTTTGCTCTCCATGGATAAGTTTATATGTCAGTGTGACTGCAGCAGTGTGCCAGTATTTGGTCAAACATTAAAAGTTATTGCAAGTATATCTGTAAGGCTATTTGTGGAAGAGATGAACATTTCCGTTGGTAATCTTTGAGTAAAGTAGAATGGATAAGCCTCGTTTATTGAGTTAAAGATTTAAATAGAACATAATATCCAGCATCCTTCAAGCAAGAGAATTTTTCAGTACATTGTCTTCATATTTAATTTGAAAACTGCCTCTTATTCATTCTGTAACAGACAGACTTCAGACTGGAACTGCTGCACTGACTCATCAATTCTCTAACCTGTCAGAAAATTTTGACTTGCTAATCTTCATTATCACATGAGCTAATTCCTTACATTAGATGTACATCACTCTCTTTTTCTCTGGGGAACCCTGACCAATGCCTATAAGTAGCAATGCTTTGTCATAACCTATGGACAAATTGTAAGATATGAAATAAATATTAAAATATTTAAAAAGTACGTGGAGAGAATGGAGCGATGGAAAGACAGACTGAGGGAAGTGATTGAGCAGCACAAGGAAAACTGCAAAAGCAATGCCTGAGGGTGACTTACAGGCACGTTCTTACAGTTGAATGTAAAGCAAGGTCAATGTCTGCAAGAAATACAGTAAGATAAGGACTTCATTAAGTGGGTTGAATAAACAAGAGGTAGACGTTGAAAGGGTCACTGTCTTTTGAGATGGCCTGACAAAAGAACACGAAAATAGCGCTTCACATCTGCAGAGGACATCGCCTACACACCCCTTTGCTATCTGATTCAAACTTCATAGCAATATACGATGAAAGAGAAAGGTGCAATTATTCTCACTTTGCATTTGAAGAACTATAAACTTGAACAAATTCCCCAATGTTTGAAATTATGGATGCCAAACTCAACAAAATAATCCAAGCCTGTAGAAACCTAGAAAAATTCAATTCCGTACTAGCAACTTTCACCAAGCTACAGTAATTTATAGGGAAACTACATATATGTTGGCAGAAAATTTCATTATCACTGACATCAATATAAGAATTTACGGACTTATAGAAACATCCTTTGCTCTAATAACGAAGATGCATTCTTTAAAATTTTGAGGCAGATACTCAGATTTCTGTTCTCCACCGCCTTACAGGATAAATTCCATATTTGGATCACCATTTAGAATCCAAGCTTACTGTGTAAAAACTAATAATAGCTAATGATTGCATAATGATTATCTCTGGACATATTATTGGGCATACTGATAAGCATCATAGCTATGCTAAATCTTCCAATACTCCCAATGAATTTATGAGGTGAGTTTTATTCTAGCTAATAGCATCCGCAAGTAAGAAAACTGAGGTGCTCAATATTTAGTTTTCCCAAGCAATACAGCCAAGAAATGGAGACATGGGTACTGAAACAGACTTAGTTGCCCTATGCTAACAGCTATTGTCTTCAATCTTCAAAGGAGGCCAACTTAATGAATGTAGTGAGTGGATGTTTTTATACTGTGCTATTCCTATCTTGTGCATCTTACAGATTTTGGTGTTGATTCTTTGTGCTGCATTCACATAGAACAGCGCCTGTCCTTACTCCTCTGATGCTCCAATCCAGCTCTTCTTATCTTGCTTCTTCTAGATATTGCTAAACAATGTATAGTCTTGCTTCCGAGGTGACGTCTGAATCCCTGGTAAGTCTGGATTACAGATGGGAGTGTTTTGATACTAAAGACAATGGGCTCAAATATTTCATCAGTGTTTTCATAAAATTATATGATGACTGGGATTATGATTATCTTGTGGACTGTGAATAAAAATATTTTATTTTTATTAAAGCAAAAATACCAAGTAAGTCTATTTTGGTCGTTAAAAAAAGAAAGTAGAATTACAAGTACAAAGTGCTTAAACAGCATTTGAAAGGACAATATCCTCCATCTTTGCCTCTCCTATACTCTGAAGAAAAATTGCAATATAGTATTTTCATCAATCTTCATCTAAGCCCTTTAAAAACATTAATTTGCTTAATCTATAGGACTGGTGATTAGAGCTATAGAAAAGACTGTCCAGAGCTGTACATTTAAATACTTTACATAGACACAGGTTGATAGGTTTCTGAAACTTCTAACTGCTTAATGTACATTTTCTACTCTGTTACTAATCGATTGGCATTCTTTTGACTCTTTGATCTACAATAACACAGAGAAAACTTCACCACTACATTTCAATGACACATTAGATATAGTGAATACTGGAGAGACAGTAGATTGCCTGAACTAGAAGAGAGAAGATAAGAAGATTTATATCCTTTCTAATTTTTTTTCTTTCAACTCTGCAAAACCCAAACAGAATTATATAGCCAGTCATTAAAACCTCTTTATTTTATTACATAGCCCTAGATCAAGATAATTCCTTCTTACCACAACACAGAGGATGTCGCAGTGCTTCTCCAAGCAGTTCTCTTTCTAATGTTTCATGAGCTTTTTAAACTTCTTGTTTGATACACAGTATTTTTTTATTTCATTTGTAGAGCAAGTAAATGTAATAAGCACACTTTTGGAAAATCAGTCTGCTTTAAATTATGCGTTCTTTATACAATGTTAGGAGGAGAATGGTTAACATTTGTAGCCTCATGACTTGCAAATGAAAGAAAATAATAACACTTAGCAAGACATTAGAAGAACACAGTCACCATGAATCATACTGCCCTTGAAGGTGCAGCTTAAAACAGCAGAGAAATAGATTTGACACCACTTGGACTTGCCGCTCGGACATGCTGCATTAAACTGTTCAAAATTAATTTAATCTGAGCAAGGAGAATAATAGCCTCTCAGTTCAAGGCTTCTGATAGCAGTAATTTGCACTCGAAAGTACTTCCAAAGGGAAAGAATAAATGAAGGGCGACTCTCCAAAACTGAATGAGCAAATGTATTCACTAAATGAAAGCCTCTTGATCACCTTATAAAAGATCATCCAGAAAAATGACACATTCTATTTCACTCCCTTGAGTAAAAATTTTCACTTGTGACTGTTCATTTCCTCTGCTTTGGGGATAGAGTCATCCTTTTTTGAACTGTTGAGGACTCTAAAAGCAGTGTCTGTCTTCAGTTGCTATATTAATTTAGTGGCCCAAAACCAATTTGATAAAAGATCATCCAGTTATGGACATGGTGCCCAGTATTCCCTTTTATACTCTTCGGGAAGACCTTTCTTATGGACTAAGTAGGCAAAAGAGTCATAGTAAGTATTTATCGTTTGAGACAATCCATGGCACTTTCTTATCATAGATGTCATCCAACCAAATCCAGATGTGAAAGGCGGCTTTGGAACACAAGGAAGGACATGTGTCCAAGAGAGCTTGACTCATTAGACCAAGCAACATAGTAACCAGTAAAGGCATATTAGTACATTGTGTGTCTTCAAGAGAGAAAATATGCTCATCAGGATTATTTATTCCATTCGCTTCTCACAGAGTAACCTTCCTCTTGATCACTACTTTGGGAATAATGAATCTAAGAATCACTGATGCATTCATTTACTACATGGCCAACCAGCAAAACTCTGAGGGATTGGGACAAAACATATACATAGAAAAAAAAATGGTTTCATGAGTAGTGGGCAGGTGAGTCCTCTTAGAAGTACATAGAAAAGGGGACTGCTAAGAATGCCTTACATTTGATTCAGATAACAATAATTACAAAGAATTACAGGCAAGAATTAAAGTGTTTCTAAGGACTCAAACAATTACATGTGCAGAAAGACGAAAGTAACTTCGTTTCAGATTATTTCTTTTCCTAGATGTTAATCAAGTGCTTTTCTGCATACCTGGAGATAACTTCTCTTTTTTTCCTTGATTTGAGCAGGAATGGTGGTGAGAAAGTACACACGGGGTAATACAAAGAATAACTTTGTCCAAATAAAGACTCATACATTAATATTGAAGTTTTATTTCCTGTCCTTTAGTTGCTTTTCTTTTGCAAATTTAGAGGCAAGAAAACATAAAGGGCTTCTTAATTATTTTGTAAAATTTAATTTCTTCACAATAATTTACATGTTAGCAGTTATTTGTTCTATGAGAATTCAAAGTATGGTGATTATGCCAAGAGCCTTGTAAGAAATGTCTTTAGGATAGGATTTAAAAATTGAGAATTTTTAAAACATTAAACATCATAGTTCGTTGCTACGTTTCCAATTAAAGCCAAGCTATTCCCCCCAAACAAGAGTGGTTGTCATGAAATACTGAACCCATGCTACATATTCTTCTTTAACTTTAATGCTGAGTAATGGACTTCTTTCCACAGGGGTACATTATTTTTTATTGGTTAGACAGAGAGTGGATGATTGTCATTTGTGGCTTTGTTGGTTTGTGACAGGGTTTCACTCTGTAACTCAACTAACCTTGAACTTGCTATGTAGCTCAGGCTGGCAGCAATCCTCCTGCCTCAACCTCTGGAGTCCTTGGATTACAGTCGTGTAGCATCACACCCTGCTTAGATGAGTGTTTAATGAACAGAACACTTTGGGCTTATAGAATTTGTATTAATCTCCCTAAACTGATCAATGTATTCTTTTCACTTCAGAAGCATAGAAGTCTACTTCATACTATTTGACAATCAATTCAATCGTATTTCTTGAGGTGAGGCTGGAAACTGTTTATATCAGAAACACTTATGCTATTAAGATATAGAGTTAGCATGTCACACCTCTAATGGTTCCGCCATATGGCATTTATTGAGAAGTTTGTGGTTTGGTTTTGTTGTTGTTGTTGTTGTTTTCATACCGTGAATTGAACGTGGAACCTTGTGCTTGTGAGGCAAGCGCTTGGGCCACTGAGCTATATCCTCGGTTCTTATTTGGAACTTTGAGAAAAACTTCTTTCTGTTTTTTAGAACATCTCCTACCCAGTGCAAAAAACCATCCTCCAGTATCTTTGAATGTTAGGCTTGTAGTCTGCTTTGAAACTTACACAGAAATTAAACTCACGATGAAACGTATCAGTCATTATTACTGAACATTATTAACAATCAGAAGTTCTCCCTTTACAGTGATCCAAGAAATATTATGAAACTTCTACTTGTTCTAGTTCTTTTCTCTGCAACCACATGCAGTAATTGCAGTCCTTTCCTACACGACAGTCCTTTAAATATTTGCCAACTACTATTATATTCCCCTGCTTTCTGTTCAGGGCTAACTGCCCCAACTATACTTTCTTTAGCAATTTTCATATGTCTTACCATACTCAGCACTAACCCTGGATAGATTCCGTTTTGTCCTTGTCACTCTTTTCCTTTTTATCTGGTACTGAGGATCCAATTCAGGGGCATTCTGCAGATGAGCTACATGCACAGTCCTACTTATTTATTTATTATTGACCTATCATCAGTCATTCATTCTGAGCCAAAGTCATGCAAAATGTCATAAGCAGTACTGGGACATTCGCTCTACAGTCTTTCTTGTTGCGGAAAGTACAAGTATGTGCCACCACCTCTGATTTCATTGTCTCTTTTAAAATGTGGTGCCTACAGCTCAAAATAACAATAGCAGATACTGTTTGGACAGTGTAGAGTATTATGACACTATTCTTGGAATCCTCAACATTAATAAAATACCCTAAACCTGTGCAGGCCTTTAGAACTATGTCATTTTTTCCCTTTCCATCCATATGTCACAGTAGCAGCACACTGATCTTACAGTGTGCAAACATCTCCAAGTCTTTCTCCTTTAGAAGGTTATCAAACCAGCCCTGCTGTATACTCTATGCCTGAAATTAGTATTATCTAAGACAAGACATAAATTTCATTTACTACATGCATGATTATTATGGACCATCATTTTGAGCATTGACTTTTTAACCAAATATTCAGTGTCTTTAATTCTACTCAGTTCTATTTCAAAAATGTAATTTGAAGGCTACCTTTAATAACTTCATTCAAGTCACAAAACAAAATACTGAAATGCAGTGCAAAGACTAAGATCTAACTCAGAGGCAGCCTTCTGGAGAGGAAACGGGATAAGGGGGAAGCATAATGGGATTGAAATTGATTAAGACACATTGAATGTGTGTAATAACTTCCTAAATTAAACCCTTTCCTCATGTGATTTAACATGGATCAACATAAAACAGGATGACATAAATTCATTAAAGAAAACTTTGAAAACAATTTAACTAATATTTACTTGTGAATAAGTTTGAATATTTTTCATCCATTTGCCATTTACATCTAATTTTTGGTTACTAACTTCATATCTTTTACATTTTAAAATCATTACTGAGATGAATTTCATATTCCCCTCAAATTAACCAGGTTGAATTGTAAATTTCACTGGCTTTTATCATAGTCCCAGAAATGTCCATGTGTCATAAAAATAAAATTTAAGCCAAGGATACAGCTCAGAGCCACAGCACCTGCCTGACAAGCACAAGGTCTTGAGTTCGAATTCCAGTACCAAAAATAAAATAAACAAATAAATAAAATTTAAAACATTTCTATTATTTTAGAAAAAAGCTCATATACTTTATTTTATTTTACTTTTTTTAGGTACTGGTAACTGAACTCAGGACCTTTCTCTTCCCAGGCAGGAACTTGTGCCACTGAGCTATATCCCCAGGCCCACTTTAAGCATACCTCTCTATTCTAACAGTCCCCACAACCCTGGCTATAACTAATCCACTTCTCAACTGTATATGTTTGCATATCACAAACTTTTGAACTAATAAAACCATGCAATATGTGAAGCTTCATGTCTGGATTTCTCAACCTATAATAATCCAAGTTTAATCCATGTTGTAGCATATAGAAGCACTGCTTTCCTTTATATGGTAGAGTAATAGTTCACCTTATGGTTGTACTGCATTTAGTTATGTATTCTATTAATAAAGATTTCTATCATTTCCAGATTTTGGTTATTATGAATAGTGCTGCTGTGGAGATTACTACACACATTTTTTCAGGGGGTTATATTTTCAATATTTTCTGCTATTCACAAGGAGTGAAATTTGTTGGTCAGATGTTATCTCATCATTTAATGATGTTGATAATTGACAGTGATTTCAAAATCAGGTGAATCTTTTCTACTTTCACCAGCAGTGAATAAAGGATCTAACTTCTCCATTTGCCAATGCATACTTATTATCTGTTTTATTCTTTACTTTTATTGGCTGTAACTATCATATCACATTGAGGTTTTTGACTTTTTCTCATGTTGGATAATGTTGGTTGTCTACTCCCTTTCCTGAGGCTAGCCTTAGAAACAAAACTTTTAAAAATTCCACCGAACTTTCAACTGTGTTTTTTGTCTTTAGTTTTTGATGCAATATCGAAAATTTTTTACCTAATCCAACAGCATGAAGATTTACATTTATGTTTTCTGCTGAAAGTTTTACATCTTTAAAGCTGGTATTTAGTTCTGTAATCGATTTGAAGTTAAGGTTTTAAATTCACTCCTTTTGCCTGGATTTAAAAGAGGTAATTTTAGCAGTTATTCTGGGACATAAGGAGCAACAGTGCATAGACCGACCTCTGTATTCATTTTGTATACATGTAGATACTGTTGTAAAAACTGCTACTGTAAAAAAAGGTTATTCACCCTTTTGAAAAATCAACTGGTCATAGATACATGGATTTATTTTGTGCTCTACCTCTGCCCACTACCTTGATTATTGTAACTTTGTAATGGGCCCTGAGTCCTTCACTGCTGCTGTTCTTTTGCAAGATCCTTTGCCTTTCATGGATCCTTTGAGTTTCCATGTGATCCATTTGTCAGTTTATTTTTTTTTAAATAAAAGTACAAAAACATATTGACAAACAGACACCAATTAGCATAAAAAATAGTACAATCACAACTAATCTATAGACAAGGTGATATGGTCTCAACAGTGGTTATTGCTTTATCCATTGATATCTTCGAAGTGTAGATATATGAACCCATATACAGACATGCAAATTTAGTCAGACAATTAATCCTCTCAACAACAGAAAAAACACAAAAACCAAAAATCCAAGGACAAAAAACAAAACAGGCTAACAACAACAACAGCAACAACAACAACAACAAAAAACACCAACAGTTGCTGCTTTACATATTGATATCTTCGAAGTGTGTGTTCTGGATAACACATACAGACATACAAGATTGATCAAATAACCCGTCATCGATTATTGCTTAGCATTAAGTGATATAATACAATAGCAGAACCATGTTAGCCCTCCTGCATATATGTATATTCATATATACATACATACATTTTTGTCTTTTTCTTTTCTCCTTTCCTTCGTCCCATCTGTTCTTTGTTTTTGAACAGATTTCCTTCATGTCTCTTAGTTTATATTCCCACCCTCGGGTTCTTACACCAGTGATACAATACATTGCCTGCACATGTATCGCTGATT